>CM063605.1:12401606-12576606 GCA_032356905.1 Salix exigua
ATTGCCAATACAACATGGATTTTAATTGTATCTAATACTTTGGCTGTCATGATCCTGTTATTTTTAAGCTAAACTAATTTTTGGTGAGACTTCTTACTTGTTGATTGGGCAAGGAGGTAAAATTAAATGGTTTGTCCTCATCTCTACAGCAAGCATTGGTTGGTGAGGACTCACGGGAAGATCAACTTTTTTCGTTAGGAAGCAACTCTATAAGAGATGAATTTAATTGTGAGCTTGATGGCTATCTACAAGCTCTAAAGGTAATGGTTCCATCCCCTTTTCTCTCTCTCATAGACATATTAGCAGTGGCGCATCTTGTGCAACGGGATCTAGGAAAAAAAATGGAATCTTGGTTGTATTGTCTTGAAATTGTTGTAATATATGAGCTATCACAGTATATAATTATGAGTTAATGTTTTGATTATAAGATTAAAATTCAAAATTGATTTAGTTGCAGGGTAGAAGGTTACTTTAGCATTTGTTCAAATTAATGCGGCTAGTATTGTGTTATTTTCCTGTTGTACCCTGCTTGTCATAATATATTTTTTTTGAAGAAATTGTGTAGGTTTATTCAACAACTGTGATTAATCATCATCTAACTTAAATATGCATTGTCCCTCTTCTCTCTGGAATCAAACTGTTCCACTACTGATAAATCCATTTTCAGCAATTATTCTTTTTTTTGAAGTAATTATGATTGAGAATCTCCTTTATTGCGATGTGGTTACACTTGTTCCTTAAGGTTTTTTCATGCTCTAATTTTCCTTACTACCTATCTTATTTTGAGTAAACAAGACACTTTCATTTCCACATGATGATTGTGTTAGAGAATAATATAAATCATATTATGGGGCCTCACTTACTAGCTTAAACTTTTAGGTGAGATGGTTCTTTAACATGATATTAGAGTCTTGTTGACCCAGTGGTCACGAGTTCGAATCTCATCACCCCCATTCTATTTGATAAAAACTAAGCATAAGGTGATGTGGGTCTATGGAAGTTTCAAGCCCAAAAGGCTTTCACTTGATGGTGTGTGTTAGAGAATAATATAAATCATATTATAGGGCTTCACTTACTAGCTTAAGCTTTTAGGTGAGATGATTTTTTAACAGATTGTTTTCTTATTCCTTAAAATAATATATAACAGGAGCAGTATGGAGTAGTGTGCTCTTCTCTTGAGGCAGGAACAAGCCCCTCAGCACATAGATTTCAGGTATGTTTTTCTTTTTGAGTCAAATGCGAGCTCTTTGAATGCATTTGTGGCCTGTCAATCTGAATATGTTCTGGGATAGAAATTTCAATTTTATTGGCCTGTACTTTGGTAGATAGCAGGAGCTTGAGGTATATGATCCTTTTGATATGCATCATGTTCTTGATAGCTGCAGCCTGAGGCAGCAAGATGAATCAGGAAATAAGTAGATTTTTTTTCCTTTTGCTATAAAAATTTATGATGTGAGAAATTATGTGCTAAAAGCCTCTATCGTTCAAACATGAACCTTGCTACAAGTCAATTATTGCAAGTTGAAGTTCCTCTTACATAGTAGACAGGAATTATGCTTGTTTTTCGTACTTTGCTGAATATTCTTTACTATATTGAAAAATGGTTCAACTTCCATTCCCTTTTAAATGTTAACGAGCTCCTCTTTTGGGAAAATATCCAATATGTGCTTGATTAGTCATGTCATGTGTTGTGCAGGTGCTCAATGCATTGGTTAGTCTTTTTTGTCGTTCAAATATATCTCCGGAGACAATGTGGGTTGGTGGCTGGCTTTTTCGTCAGTTACTTCCTTATAGCGTGGCAGAATTCAATAGCCAGCATCTTAAATTACTGAAAGTAAGTAATACTCCCCAATAAATTGTATGAATTGTGTCAATACATGATGACCAGTTATAAAAGTGCAACATAATGGGGTGTTAGGTATTTGTCACATTGCAGCCAATGTTTGAAATCGTGATTTTATGCTATTGGGTTTCATGATGCATGTCTTATATTCGTGGATGTTGTGTCTTTGGATGATCTAGTAATATCATTATATTGTAATGATTCAGTAGACTTCTCATGCACAGGATTCTTATAAGAACTGCACTTGCGCTCTTCTTGAGGAGACAAGAGGTACCTGGCCTGATCTACTTGTAACCATCTTACATGCTGAATGGAAAAGGTGTAAAAGAGGTATTTATTTGGTAGAACTTTGAATGTTGCAAATAACTTTTTTGAGTGAGAGGTTGAATTGTGCATTTGACCAATTAAATTTGCACTTCAGCAATGGAAGCTTCATCTCCCCAGAAAGAGCCGAAGTGCATACTTTTTCCATTAGAGAAACCCTCTGCTGATGGTAATACTATCGTGCAATAGATATGCTTTTGGATATTCTTCTTCCATTCATTACAGGGTTGGGATATGCTTTTGGATATTCTTCTAAAGCTCATTACAGGGTTGGGAATTTGTTTGGTAATATTCACTCAGTGTTTCTATTTGACTTGTAGATGTTCTTCCCAGTGAATCATCAATTATTGCTGGTGAAAGAATGTGCAAGGTGGTGAAGGTTCGCTTTTGAATTCTTTCTTACTCAGCTAATAATTTTCTTCCAAGTTGATAAGTTTAAGAAAGATGTAAATGTGGTTTATGCTGTTATTATAGTCAATGAACTTTAAGATACTCTCTGTATGCACACACGCAAGCGTGACTTTGACCTGCTGCTTGAGTTTGTATTATGAGAAATATTGAGAATAAATGCCCAACATAATCTGGCAATAAGATATCATGTAGGAATTCTTCGGTTGTTCTTTCTGTACTGTTACATTTTATAATTTTTATTTTTATTTTTATTTCCATTTCAGGTTTTTGTACTTCTTCATCAACTTCACGTTTTCTCCCTAGGTAGAGCTTTACCTGACCAGCCTCCTGCTTGTCTTCCAAGTGATATTCCTGAAAATTCCCGTGCAAGAACTGCTGGCCTGGATGCTTCAGGTCCAAAACTAGGCACCGAGTTGACACTAGGTCGGTTTTCCATCTGTTTCTTGATGTGATTAACTGATGATGATAATAACAATGATGGTGATGGTATATGATATGATAATGGTGTGTACGTGTGTGGTGTTGCTTGGAGCACTATTTATCTAGATAACTGATGATTAGCCTATATGACCTGTTGCTTCTAACTCCTGAAGTATGGCTTTATTTTCTTAGAAATTTATTGTGAGAGTCAGATGATTAAAACATTTCTTGGTAAAATCTCTCTGGTCACTGCCATATGCAGTTGATGCTGTGCCTTGTAGGATTGCATTTGAGAGGGGTAAAGAACGCTATTTTTGCTTTTTAGCAACCTCCGTGGGCTCATCCGGGTGGATCATACTTGCAGAAGAATTACCCTTGAAGAAGCATTATGGAATCATCCGTATTGTTGCTCCTCTGGCAGGTTCCAATGTATGTCTGGGTTTGTTGTGCCTTCTCTTTCTTTAGATTGCTTCCTTGGATGACAATTATTGATTTTTTTATAACATTGTCATGTATGCGCAGACCTCTTTTTCTATGTATCATGTTGCCCATTTTTCAGTGAGCATGCACTACTCGATAATATGACCAGAGACATTCTAATATTCTGACTGTTCATGCCTTTTATTTTGGGCCTCAGAAGAATGATTCTATTTTCACATTTTCTTTTATCTTTCTCGATCTGTACCATCAGCCTACAATTGATGAGACGCATTCAAGATGGTTACACTTGCGGATCCGTCCATCTACTATACCTGTTTTGGATCCTGCTAAATCCATTGCTCATGGGAAGGCTAAGACAAAAGCCCTGGTTGATGGGAGATGGACCTTAGCATTCAGGGATGACGAATCTTGCAAGTCTGCGCTGTCTATGATTATCGAGGAGATTAATCTACAAAGCAGTGAAGTCAAGAGAAGACTAAAACCATTGCTCAACCTTGAAGGAGATATAGATGTCTCAGTCACATCTCTACATCCACTCAACCTTGAAGGAGATACAGATGTTTCAGTCACATCTCTACATCCTTCTGGGGCTTCCTCATCAACCCAAATACCTTCCGATTCATCGTAAGTTCCTACTTTTTTTGAGTTCTCAGTAACGGTATGCTTTGGGTGTGAACTTTATTATGCCATCTCACCCTAACATAAATGTTTATATGGAAACAGTAGATATGCCCAACAACGTAGATTAACACCCCAATTAAGTCATTCTTTGTATACGAGCTTCCTTTGCCTTGATTTGATGAATTTAGTGGCCTTTTTTTTTTTAACATTCTTTAGCCTCTGACCCTAGGCTTCTCTTTTTTTGTTTCCTAATTTTGTATCGTGTAACATTAGTGTATATGAGGCAATTTAATAGCAAAGGCTTTTGTTGATGAATATTCAGAGTGCATGTTACAGCTTTATTAAACTCCGTAACGTTTTGCTACCCTAAAGCTTCCTTCATTCTTGGATGTTAACCCTAACCCTAATAAAAAATCATCATGGATATCGATATGCTAATCTTACCAAAAAAAACATTCCCGGAAGAATCTCACCCGTTGAATGAGTGGGTCCTACTGGTAGACCTTACAAGTCAAATGGTGATTCTGGCAAGAACCTCTGTAAATTTAGCATTACGCTGAAAAGCTAGGATTTCAAGTGTTCCGTTGAAGAAAACGATGAAGCTACGCTGAGAATCTGTCTCGCACGTTGAGGTTGCTGCTCCAATCAGAAGCCCTCCAGATCAGTAAATGAGCCCCATAAATGGTTTTCCACAGAACTAGAAGGGTATTAAAGGGAATAGACTTCTTTAGCATAAACGTCATATGTTCATGGCATGCCATGCCATGCCACCTTTCCAACTTTAACAATTCATGTATATTCGTTCCCCATTGGCCCTTATTTATTTTGACCGATCATTCTGTTAAAAAAGCATTTCTGCCTTCTTTAGCAAATGCCATTTGTCCAGTTTAAAGCTGTTTGGTTTCTCGGATTCTTGAACATCTGGAATGTAGGATTCTCGGAAAGTGATGTACCAGAAACACCTTGTTAAACACGGTCCGTTCTGTTCAGATGATTTGAGAAACCCACAACCTAGTCATTTGGGCTAGGTTTCAAGTTGAAATATATATATCGGTGGACTTGGATTATTTTTTACTCGTATGATTTATTCTGGTTTAAACTTAATTGAATCATACTAAGGCTGAGTGATTGTTTATAAGTGTGATTCAAATTGTTTTTTTAGAAATATATTAAAATAATATTTTTTATATTAATACATGAAAATAATTTAAAAATACTAAAAAAATTATTTAAAATAAAAAATTAGTTTACTTAGTACTTCGTAACGATGGAATCATTAAGTACTATAAGAATTAGAGTAATAGCTTTAGACACGCCTCTTACAGTTATTTTTTCCGCCCAATAACAAATTTAGGTTAAGACATCCTCTTTCCACAGCCTCGGCGGAGGGACGGGGTTTAAGCCGGAGGAGAATTTGTTTCCAGTCGTTAGCAGGTGGCCGTGAAAACTCCAAAATGACTTCGTAATTTATAAATAACCGAAGAAATACTTGAGGCGTACTTTTTTATATTACGATGGAGGGGGACAAGGAATACGAAGGCATCACCAATCAATCCTCACGAAGAACCCTCATGGAGGAGGTCAAAAATCGACTACATGTTTAAAAGCAATATCAAGGAAAAACAGCCATCATTACCCTACATGAAACCCCATCTTTTCTTTAATGAACATGATAGGACACTCGGTAGCTTTTCTAAAGCTGTGCTTATCTGAATTAAATTGTACAGTGTGTGTATATATATATATATATATATATATAAAGCATATAAAGATGATTTAATTGGATGTTCTACACAGGAAGACAGTCACCACTTCCGCCGTTTGATGCAATCATGGCTTTGCTTATTATTATTAGTACTTTAGGTCAAATAATGAGGCTACTTAGTTTAAGAAAAGGAATTTTGGTAAGCAAATAGTTTAGAAATTGTCTTGTAGTGGAGAAGATTATTTTTTGTCCTAGAAATTGGCTTGCAGGGCATCGACTCTGGACTTGACGACTTGGAAATGTGAACATGTCCAGGTTAAAGAAAAATCGAGAAGTAGTCGATTCAGTCAAGATTTTATCTTGACTCGTGATGCAATTAACCCAAATAAAAAACTTATTGATCTTGCCCGAAATTAGATTTTAAAACTATAATCTTTTATGTGAAGATGAGATATTTGATAATATGAAATTTAATTAAAAGAGTAGATGAATGGGAAATTAAAATAGCCAGGATAACATTTTTTAATCAAGAAACTTTTTTAAGAAACCCTTTTCAAGTGAGTGGGTTCCGCATCTTCCATGCTAGAAATCTTCCACTTTGTTCATACAATTTTATACGATTAGACGATATGTTTCTTAAGTTAGTTGTTCGGGTTCTTAATGTGTCAATGCTCTCATCATTGCTTAGGCATTATGCTCTCTCCATTCCCTTTCTTTTTCCTTCATTATCGTCTCATTATTATGATTAATTAAGTTTGTGATGAGGAATGAATCATTGCATGGTGTTTTATAAGGAGCAATAATTGAAGGATTCTGAGAATACAATTCAAGTTGAACGGCTCTAACATTGCATGATAAGCTTATCTTGAAAGAATTGATTAATTTTTTTAATTAGTCGAGTGCATTCTCCTTGAAAAAATAACTAGAGGGCAGGATTCAGGTTGGAATTGTCCCTTCACTAGCTTGGAGACTTGGAATGTCAAATATATGATCTTGAAAGAAGCTTTAGGCAAGTGCCATGGTGACCTCAGCACTTGTTCGAAGATTTTTATTTGAGGAATGCATGCTCTTTGCATCTTTTGGCCCAGCAAACAAGTGGAATATACCATTGTAGTCTGCTATCTAACCTCAGCCTCTGAAATCTTTAGTCTTATACTAGTCTGTAAATTCATATTGTAGACTTGTGGATGACAATTGGCTAAGGTGGGCTGGTGTCTGGAGAGCATCTTTCCAATCTACCATGAAGCTTGAAAAGTGGGGAAATTTTAAAGAGATTGAGTAATCCAGAATCAGGTTAGAATACAGCCCAGAATGAGAGGCTTGAAGGCTGCCATTATACCATTTAGTAACAGTTTGGCATGTTCAGTGACTAGCTAGATGTTTGGTCCAGGATTGCATTTCCTGTACAATGGTCTAGTTGATGAACTGAACAGGGAATTCTGATGCTGGTAATGAAGACAGAGGTGGCTATTTTCTAGTGAAATGGATCTCATGGATGTAGCAAAAGGAAGGCTAAAAGAGAAGGAAAAAAGAAACAAAACACATCCTATTATGAAAATTAGAAGTTACACAAGGACATTGTGATGCAATGTCATCTGGTGATGGATTTTACAAAGAGACTAGCTAGCCAGTCAGTCCATGAAAGAGACTTGGATTTTCCTGGGGAGACATGTACCCATGAATCCATCCTCAAAAACTCTATCACTAGTGAATCCAAAACAAAGCCTAACACCTATACCCTCTTCTTTCCCCCCCAATTTAGCTGTTTTCAAGCTTGTTTGAAAGATGCCTTTTAGCCATTTCTCAAACTGACTATTCACAAAAGAACCTGACCCTTCTAATACCTCCCCTAATACCCTCTCTTCAATGCTAAAGTATACCCCATTTTGACCCCCAAAAACCTCATTAACATTTCTCTTAAACTTGGATGACAAAACCTCTGTCATCTCTCTATCATGAGCCTGATTTCGATCGAAAACGAAACGGTTCTTGATCATATCAAGAAGCCCTTTTGGACTAAGCAGATCAGATGACGTCTCACGAGTCAGGTCACTTGACATGGGGCTGAATTCCCCTGGTTTTCCTTCGCTTTCATCATCCTCATCGGCCTTCAGGTTTAGATCAAGGGTGTTGAAACTTGACTGCCTTGAGAAGTCTTTCTTCTTGTTTCCGTTTTCATCAGGAAACCAAGATGCATTTTCCTTTTCATTGACTCTCGGAGACTTGGACTTGCCTGAAATCTCTCGCTCAGCTTTTCTCTTGTGGTCGATGCCGGGTGTTCCAAAACTAGCAGCTCTTATCTCGTTCACCTTCAGTGTCATCTGGATAACAGAATCATCCATCTTCCTGTCCTCATAAATGATGGAGTCACCCCTAGTCAAAATAAATATTACTTGACTGGCATTTCCCCCTCTTCTATTACTTGATTCTCCAAATTTTCCAGTTTCAAATCCATCAGCAAGGAATTTCAAGAACCGCGTCCCAGCCAAATCAACATCTTCCACAAAAACAACAAGTTTTTCTTGGTTTCTTAAGGCTTGTGCAAGCATCTCGGAATATGAGGTCACCTCACTGTCTCTTTTCCTCATGTTTAAATGTAGCAACAGATCAGCAGAGCCTAATACAGACTCTGCAATTGCGAGTGCCAATCTTCTCTTTCCCAACGTGTCATTCCCTTGAATCAGTAACCAAGTGTCCTTTTCAACTGGCTCGGACTCAACCAAAGCATCCGCTATTGAAGGAATGATTTCAGATTGCCAAGGAACATTCTCTTTCAGCAACTTGCACAGATGATCACTTCTCCCTTTCTCCAGTTTGCCTAAATCAGAAATCAAAGAATTGCCAAGAGCAAGGGTGATCTTTACTTCCTTGCCTACAGTATTCTTTAGAGAATCCAAGTTTGGTTCCCCTGGTTCATTCTTCCGAGTATCGTTAACGAAGTTGAACTCAATATGGCACGACTGCTGTCTTCTAAATTTAGGCACACAGCTGGAGCTGTAGTTGGGCTTCAAAGCCGAATCTCCGAAGGAGATTGAATTTGAATCTGGGAAGAAGCTGTTTTGACTTGGCCACCAAGGATATGATGATGCAAATGAGAAGTTTTTTCCAAGAAGGCTTTGATTGCTTTGTCTTCCTTGGTGGTGTAGGCTGTGGCACAATCTGTTCCATTTTCTCCTCAGCTCAACAATTTCATCCTGAAAATTTAAATAAAGATATTATATAGATTATCCACTTGATAAGTCCATTTATATATTGTTTTCCCAAATTGTCGTGGAACAGAAAGGCCTCATCTTTGCATTACCTTTTGAATGGATTTTGTGCCTTGTGGCTGAAGCCAAAGAGGCAAAAGTTTCTGCTGTTCTGATTTGAGTGATTGAACTTCTTTCTCATAATTAGAGTTGCATTCTGGACAGCAAGTGAATCTATCCTCTTCCTCCTTGCCATCTTTAATGAACGGCTTTGTTTCCAGGACTTGACATGGGTTGTGGGAGAACTTTATCCTTGAATCATGGATGCTGCCATTAACAAATTCATTGCACAAAATCCATTAGCAAACACAATTAACCAAGCTGAGGGTAGATAGCAATTGGGCTAGCAAATGCAGAACAGTTAAGCTGCTACTATCTTGTCTCGGGCCAATACAAAATTCAAACATTCCGCGAATAGTAGATGTTTCAAGGTTGTTGAGGTGTCAAATACACACACAGGAGCCAGCGCTATAAGAATAAAAAAGGCAACCGAAATAGGCATATAAAGTCAAAAAAAGAAAAAGTTGATTAGAAAATTCGAGTCTAGACTCTTAGTATCGACTAAGATCTTTGTTCAAAATTAATGAGTTCTACTTATTATACATTCTTTCAAAGAATTGAAACCGATCAAACTTAAGGTCGCTCAACCAAAAAGTAAAGCAAAGTGCAACCTTGAAAACCTTTCATTTTTACTTTGTTTCCCTTTTCTTTTCTGATGATTCTGCTATAAGAAAACCTGCAATATGCAGTTGCTGTACATATCCCTGACAAAACAAAGTAACACAAGGACAATGATTCATATTTGCGACCTGTCTTACCACCTAACCATACTTTTCACAGTGTTTTTTTGCCCCATTCAGACCATAAAGGGATGCACAGCTAGAAAAGTACAAAAACAAAATAAAAACTTCAAGAACTTGATGGAAACCAATGGAGAATCTATGTATTTTTTCTATGTAGACACAATAATGGTTACATAGATAAAATAATAATAGCGGTGACGATGACAATGAAAATAGAGGTGCCGGAAGTTACCTGGATGCATGGAGGCTCAAGCCAAGTCCACCTGAAGGAACAGGGACAGCTTGAAGTGCCCAATGAGTCTCAAGAGAAGGTTGTCTCATCTGACACTTCATGTATGTTTGGTAACTTGCAGTGGCCAATAACCATACTTTTGAGTTTGAGCTACTATATTCAGAGAGTAGCCTTCCAATTTCTCTGACTAGATGATCAACTGGATTATAAGCAGATACCTCTCCATTATCAAAAAATTCTTCAGCAGTCCATTTCAGGTCTCCTGTATAGATAATGGCCCCACTTTCACATAGGGAATCCACTTTTCTTTTCAGTTCTGAGAGATTCATTTCCACATCTTGCTTCTTCATGAACTTCAAAGAAACTGGTGCAAACTGAAACTTGATAAGCTGAGTTTTTTTCAATTCCATTGGAACCTCTCCTCTCTCTAACCTTCCCATCAACTCTCCAACAAGACCTTCAGTTACAGATACACAATCACCAACTATCACAACATTCTTTCCTTTCTTTCTTAATAAAACCTCCAGAACGAACTTGATATCCTCCTTCACAGAACCAGAATCTGCGAAATAGTTGCTTGAAACTTTCTTTTGCGCTGAAAATAGAGCTGGGTTTTGCTCAGAAGTGTAAGTCAAGAACTGGGTTTGCCAAAAGGTAGCGGGGTTAATGACTTCCCGTTGAGTTTCGGTAGCAGAAGGTGAACAAGGTGAAGAGAAAACCCCACCAGAAGTACTATAACACTGAAACACAGAAGAAGCTGAAGAGTCCTCTATATTGTTTTTGACTGCAGTGCTAGAGAACCCAGCCTCTCTCATAACCCTACTAACACTAGGGTCATCCAAAATGGACACGATAAGCTGTTCAAGCTCAACCTTAATAGTCAGAAGAGGCTGCTGCTGCTGCTGCTCTATGCAACCCCTTCTTTGATGAGCTTGTGCTCTTTTGAGGGCCGCGATCAGAGCATTGGACAAAGATGGCTGGCCATGAAGTAAGGGACCAGGGGTTGTCGGGAGTCTGTTTAGGGCAACATTAAAGCAAAGCTCAAGAGCTCTGCATTGAAGAGGATGTGAAGTTTGATGGGGCTGTGATTTAAGACAAGCCCTTCTCAAAAGACTAGTTCTTGAGCTCAGCAAGGTTGCAGCAACATGCAACGGAGTGGCCTGAGCATGGCCTCTCCTCCTTGCCAAGCTAAGAGAGTGCTTCAATACTGAAGCAGCCTCTGCTGTGAGGGTCTGCTGGACCGTACAAGCTCCTGAGCGCATAACTTATATAAAACCCACCCCCACACCACCCCCTTGAATGAAACCTCTGTGATTTCAGGACCGAACTTCTCCCTTTCCTTAATTTTTTCTTATGTTTTCTCTCCCCCTTACACCACCCCCACCTAGATCTCTCTTTCTCACAAATCGTAAAGCTTTAAGCTTCACAGAAAGACCGGCTAATTTCCTCTCTCGTGCTTAAGCGGAAACAAGAACTACCACCCTGGTTTTGTAGGCTTGGGCTGAAAATGGATAGCGAGATTTTTTGAAAGGAGAGCTTAGAGGTCTTAGTAGAACAAGTCTAGACCACTCCACCTTCTTTATACTCCATGCTGCTGATCTAGCTTTTGCTTTTTCTCTTTTTTATTCCCACTTATTCATTGCTTTCTCTGTCCCAAGTTAAACAGTTAACAGTACCTCTGCGACATCTTTTTATCACCCAATGTCCCTCCAAAGGGTACTCTAATAGGTCACTTGATTTATGTTTTGGCGATAATTATGATAAAAAAAGGGCTTACCTTTAACAATCATATTCTTTTTGTTGGGACTTGCAAATATCGAAACCATATGGTAAAATTTAATGGCATGCCATGCATTATAGGCTTATATATATGATACTACATTTTCTCCCAAGCTGGATGATCAAAAGCTGCAAAAAGAAGATCTCAATCTAATTCTTCCCACATTGTTTACCTTCTTCGAGAAGAATTTGTATGTGTGTGCATTTAATATTAATCAATATAGGATTATGATTACATGTTTAACAAGATTTCAATAGCCAAAACTGTTAGAGTACTGCTATTGCTCAAAGGAAATCTGCCTTGTATTTTAGAATAACAGTATTTCTAGACCTTTTTTTTTGGACAGGAGAGAATACTAGCACGCCTAGACTACCAAAATAACTCCATTTTTTTAATGTAATTAACAGCAAGTTTAAAGCTTTTTTATTTTGTTATTTTTATAGTTAATTTTAAAACTCAATTTAAATAACACCCGGGTTTATTGGTTTCATTTAATTTCATTTTTACGAAAACAACATGGTATTGATAAAAAAAAGATTCAAAATGAATTAAAAAAAACATAAAACACTTTTTATCTAGGTTGATCGAAATCACAGATAAACTCATGTTCTTATATGATTAAGTAGAATTTATTCTCTCTCTCTCTTCTTCGACCCAAACCATTCTATAGTGAATTGAATGGTGTTTCATGGGATAAACAAATCACACAAAAAGTACCCACGATTCAAAATTTATTATACCCATGCAGAGATAGATTACCTTTCATCTTCCCACATTACCTTCTTTGAATTATGGACAGACAAATCCAGCAGAAATTCAAAAAAAGTAGTAAAGAGAAAAGTTGGATTAAAAGAAGGGTGGACTGTGATGAGAGATAAAAAGGAAATAGTTTTCCTTTTCTTTTTAGGTTGATTTTATTTTCTTCTTCATGTTTATCATCTGTTCTTCGTATATAAATATTTAGTTATCAAGAAAAAGGAAAAAAAGAAAAGAAAAGAAGAGTCTCTCTCTCTTCACGCCAATCCTCGTAGAGAGACAGCATTTTATTCCTAAAGTACTCAAAAAGCATACCTCTGTCTCCTATCCTGTACAGCATTATTGGCTCTTTTTCAGCTCTCCTTCCCCACAGCCTGCAATGTCATTTTGTCTTAATCCCACCTCATCATCCCGTTCTTATACAAACTGGTCGACCCGGTTCAGCACTCGGTTCACGGGTTGCATGTATCAATCCGGTTAGCTTAAATCAACATTAAATGAGACGAATTGTTTTAGTTTCCTTAAGAACTCAACCAGGTTTTGGGTTGACGGCCTGCCGACTCGATATGAAACCTGTCGCGAATAAAATCTAGAATCAACAGGTGACCGACCGAGTTAATACGTGGGGTTTATTTGCCAAACAAAGGAGGTAAGAAACAGAAATCTGCATGCTAGCTGTGCTTTCAGACAAACAATGTTTCACATCCTGTTCATGTAAGAAAGAAATACACACTACTGCATGCTTGTTGTCGTTGGACATCAAGAAATATACTCGATAGGTTTCTTATCCTTTTCCCTATTTTGTTCTTATGGCGCCCATGCTTGTACATCAAGGAACATGCATCTATGTCGTTCATCATTCCTCTATTTTGCTGCGCAGTGACTCTGATATTTTATTTTTCACCAGATATATAGCTTCATTTATGCTTGACTAATTGTAACTATAACAATTCTGTTTTGACCTTTCCGCATAAGCTTGATGTAGAAACTAAAAAGAAAGCAATAACCAAGTTACGTAGTGATTGTTTGTTTGAAAATGTTTTATATTTAGAAATGTATTATTTTTTTAAAAAAAATATTATTTTTAATATGAAAAAATGATCTAAAAATACTAGAAAATATGTTAATTTAAAATAAAAATATACATGGACCTATATGCAATTTCACCTTTTTATGCTCTCCAAAATTTATATACAAGTCTCTTATTAATAATTTTTTTTTATAAAATTAACTTGGTAAATTAACCTGAGTTAACCCTCAAAACAAATTTATTTGAATTTGTCTAGTTAAACTAAAATAATAATGTTTTGAAAAAGTCAAATTCAATTTTAATTGGTCAACCAAATTTCATTCAACCAAATAATTTTATTTATTTATTATTTCAAAACTCAATCGGAACTAGTATTTGGGTCAATATTTGGATTGACCCACCATGACAAACCACGGGAAAGTTTTAGTTATAGAAATTACGTCGGCTATTTTTTTAGGGGAGTTCATCATTTTTACTCCCCTCATCATGATGCAAAGTGCCCTAACTCTTGTTTTTCAAGTATTTTTTTCCTAATTATCTAGCAACATATGCAACATAGTTAGCATGAAAATACAACATTCTCAAAACACACACACACGTGTGTGTGTGTCATGAAGAGAAAAACAAAACAAAAAAAAACTAGACATTATAGCTCCATTATTATATTAGATGAGAATCCCCAAAGCTAGCTTTTTAGGATTAGACAGATAATAAATTATTCGCAGGGAATATTTCAAACTTTTGGGTGATGTGGAATGTGATTGTGATATCTTACCATGCAAAACGAATTAAAGAGGTTTAATCAACAAGGGAATTAACGGGTCCACATTATAAACATTATTCTCTTCAAGATTTCATTATCCCTGAAAACAAATAGTAGGTTAATTTCAGATTTTTACAGATATAATGATACATGGTAAAAGTATATATATTATAATGCACATATCTCTATAAATATCTTAAATATTTACATTAAATATCTTGTAATTTAGATGTTTATTTAAAAAAAGTTTATATAAACATATCTCTCTAAAAGCATATATATATATATATATATATAAACTAGAGTTGAACAAAACTCAACACAAGTTTAGTACAAGATTTAAACATATAGTAAAGAACATTCAAATTTAGAAAATACTTATTCTCCGTCCCAAGAACAAATACTATGATACTATTAAAATACTTTTCGTGTAGGTGTGGTCCGGTCCAACATGTCTTCCACTCATCAGAATGTAAGCCTTATTTCCCCCCAAAAAAAGATTATAAAAAAAAATGATTGAACGGGGGGACTTCCAAGAATAGCATCTACACAGGAAGGGTTATTCTCCCAAGTTTTCATTGCATTAAAAGGAGCCAAAAGAAATTTGCAGAGTGCGATATATGCCACCATCCAAAGAAAGAGTGCTTCAGTTTAAAGTATTTGGAAAAAGCAAAAATGGAAAAAATAGAGATATTAATAAAAAAATAAATCAAATATGTCCTCATATATCTCCCGTTTAAATATGATAAAAATAATATCTTATTTATATTCCTCTAACTAAACAAATTTTGTACTTTTCGTATATTAATTTGTTTTTATCTTGAAACATTATTCAAACACAATTTTAATAAAAAAAATAATAGTGATTAATTTTATAATTATTATTATTTCAGTTTTGAGTCCAAAAACAAATATGAATTTTTAATTTATATGTGCAAAAGCACAAATATCATAGCTTATCTAACACTTGATATCAGCATGCAAAAAGATGGTCTGGAAATAGCTGGAGTGCTGAAAAAAATCTTTTTGTTATCATGTTTGAAGATCTTCCTTAGTAAATCAAACCAAATGGTCATCTAATCTCTATCCAAATGCTATTTATTATCAATCCTCATCGTGTAACACACTAATACTTTTATAAATAATGCGCACAAAATCCTGCTTTCTCGTCAATTATTGTGCTAAGAACACACTTCCTCTATCCTTTAAAACAACCTTTTGATTTTCAGGTCAAAAAAGTAGAAAAATAACATGCATCCAAACACGGGCTAGTCAAAGTCGTAGAAATCGTCTAGGTTAACATTTTCATGCAAAAAAGCTGTATTAAGGGTAGCAATGCTAATAAATACTAGCAATAAATACCCTTTTGAGCTTTATGGGACTATGTTTAATCCATTGTAAGAAGGAGATGAAATGGGAAGCCTCTTCTTGCTTTTAAGTGATGGCCACGTACGTGCTCTTTTGCTTGTATGATGATAATTAGGTCCATATAGTTGGGTTATCAATGCTTCTTTTGCCAAAGAAAATTGTGGCATTGATGGAAAAAAGGGCTAGTTCGAGGGGTGGTGTTCAAATCATTAGGGCATAATATTTCAAGGCTTAAATAAAGTTGGTGATGATCAAGAGGTGAAGAATGAGAATTTCTCATCTCGGAAGAAAAGTATCCCTTTATGAAATTAATTGGAGATTGCGTAATTCTTTTGTGTCATCATCTTTGGGAGCCCTAATGATTTGGTTTGTAATTCTCGAAACCAATTTTCAACAAAGGTAGAAAAGGGATTAAATCACAAGCTACATTAAATGGAACATCAAGGCCCACATGATAAAAGCAAAACTATGATTTACCACTTAGTACTACTATAAATCAAAATATCAAGCGACCTCATCCCATTTTGCTTTGGTTTGGAAAAAAAAATATCAATCAATAAAGTGTGTTCGTGCTTATGAGGTTGTGATCATTGAATGATGGCCTGTGCATTAAGATTTAATATCTATCCAAAAATTTCATGATTTTATAGAACCCCTTTTATAATTTGAAGAAAACATTTCTTTTTATGCCCAAATCGAATGCCCTCATCAATACCACTAATAGGCACGTTAAGTTTGAGCCTACACTAGCTAATCAATCTAGAAATCTTCAATTAGGTCCCCCGTTGTCATGCATTATTGTTCTCTCAAGTTTCCATTGTAGCAAATAGATCCATGAAAACTCTCCCCCCTAAGGGTTTATGTTTTTCCACAAATACTTAACGTTAACATGAGTGTTCTTCTTTAACGTAATTGAAGAGCTAAAATTTAACATATAACACACCAAAAAATAATAATAATAAAAAATGCCATGGATGTAGTTTATGGATACTTATGAAGGGTGCAATTGGGTTTTGGTGAGTAATTTAGTTTTTTTTTCCTTTTAATGAATTTCTTCAGGCATTGGAAAATGGTGAAAATAGCCTTAATTATACTCTAGATGTGGACCAAATTAAGGATAAATGCATATAACCATTGCCCATTGGGGAAAAAATAGCTTCTGCCTTTTGGGGGTGGGAATGTGAGGAAAAGTAAAGTAAAGGCAATGGCAGTAGAGTAGCCCTTAAGTTGGGTCCTACACTTTGAAGATGCAAATGGGTCTCGAAGCTGATCATAGACTCCAAACCTTCACCTCTCAACCTTTTCTAGTCATTAGAGTATACGAGAGTATAATTAAAATTATTTTTTTGTTTAAATATATATATTTAGATATTTTTTTAATTTTTTATATCGTTATAAAAAATGTCAACAAAAAAATTTAATTTAAAGGAAAAAATAAAGAAAAAAAATATTTTTGAAAAACAATGGTTATCTTAATTTAAATAAAAAGGGCAGAGCATTAATTAAAGCTTAGAGGGATAGAAAGATTTGGAAGTAGAGAGGACTAAATTGTAAAGAAAGCGTGCAACTTTATACAATAAATGTCCCCAAACCACCACCATCATCATGTGGTACTCCACCTTTTGCTTTTTCTTTCTTTTCTCAGTCCAATACTTTAAATGTCCTTCCTCTTTTCCTTTACGTACTCTCTCTGAATCACCTTACATTACAATATTCCAATCCCCTTTTCCTTCTTAGGGATTTGCAATTCCTTTGTTTTCTTACCGATCTAACCTCATTCCATTGACATGGACCATGTGAATGGTCGCCACAACTTCCATGATGATATCTCATGATGAAAAACTATTTCATATAAATTTAGTTTATTATAAAGTTATTCATGTGGGTCCAATGTTTAATCTTCCAAAATTTTCATATAGTTAAGTTTTCAGGCATTTACACCCTCCCCTATACGAATCCCCTCGACAACTTGACCTTACAAAAGTAAAAAAAAAAAAGAAGAGAAAAAGGGTATAATTTATTTCCAGATAGATTTAGTTATGCGATCTTAAATAGTACTTCGAGGCTTTGTCAGATTTTTTGAGAAAATTGTGGTCCTGCTGTTACTTGCCATTAGCTAGATCATGATCTTATCTTCGCACACTAACACACACACAAATAGAATTAATTACCCATAAATCTTACGCATGCCGTCCTTTCAAATATACAATCTGCATGGATATCTTTTTGGATCGCCATGTGAATTCAAGACTCAGCATGCATTGTTTTGCATTAGGTACGTGCAGGTGGATGGTGTGTACGTGAATATATTTTAATTTACCAAAACAACAGGATGTTACTAAGTCTTTGTTATGTAAATGATATATTTATTGGAAAGATTGAAAAATAGAATTTGTTTTCATGTATTTTTTTTTATTTTAAAACAATATAAATTCACTTTAAAACTATTTAAACGATGGATTCAATTTATATCTATGTCTTCGTTATTTAAATCAAATGTTTTTCTAACGTTTCTGTATTTGTGCATTCTATATTGAAAGATGTAGATAATTGCAATAAAACTCAAAAATCTCATGTTATTTTAATTAATTCAAGTATATATTTCATCTACAAAATGTTTCGTGGACAGTGATCCTTCAATATCCGGATTGAAAGAAATGGATAATTAAGCCTTAGATTTCTTGTGGGGTTTTGCAATCACTCCAACCTTTTCCTCTACTGAAAGAGCAGATCGATCGATTGCACCTTTGTTGTCGACGGTGTGGTGTAATTATTAACCAGCCATGCATGCAAAAAGTGTTGCAAGCTCAATCTGCTCGTCATGACTGTAAATCATGCCACAAATCATTAGTTTTTCTCAAGATCAATGTGCTTGGCACATGCATGGCCTTGCTAATTAAGGAAAATATTTGAGTAATTTGTATTTAGTCTTTTCATTAATGGGATCGATCGGGAAATCATACAGCTTCTTAAATAAATCTTAACCAACCATGATTGATACATAATTAAGAGCATCATGTATAGAATTTGTTGTTTAAATAGCATTAATAGCTCTTGTTATTGAGAACCCGTTTGAAAACGTGGCCAAAAGTGCTGTTTGGGAATGCGCAGCCAACCTCTAGCCTAAGCAGAAATTTCTGTTTATTAATGTAAAGAACAAAAATGGGAGCAAAAGAAGGTTTTTGATGGTGAAATCTAAGAGTCTGATGATCAAAGTAGGTCACCATAGAAAGCAAAAGAAAGTGATGAAAGAAAACAAAAAAGAAGAAAATAAAATGAAAGCGTGTTTCTTTCTTCCTTTCTTTCTTTTTCCATATTGTATGCATATATATATAACCCATCATTACTCTCACTCTTTCTTTTGTTCACCAATCCCTATGAACAGAATATGAATCTCTGATCTCTCCCTCCTTTTCTTTCTGCTTTACAAGAACAATTAGAAGGGATGTGTTAAGAAAGGAAAGAATAGTTAGAAAGCATTAAGACCTGCTTACGTACATGTCCAGCCTGGTGTCCCGATGCGTCCTTACATTAGGGTGCGATCAAGTTTATTTTGATGCAAGATTTTCTCTGAACAAAAAGAATGGAAGAATGGATCTTGACAGACCTGGAAGATCTTTCTTGATGCGGGCCTGATAATGGAAAACTCCACCACAATGGTGAAGCCTCCCATTATTCTCAAACTCTATCCATCATATTTTTTAACTTTCATTATTGTTCATGTATATTAATACAGTCTTGAAATTTACCAGAAAATTAGCCATCTTGTTTTTATAGAGATTTACACCTGATAAAGTTATGAAAATGGTGCTTTCCTGCAAAACCAAACAAGCCACATCTTGCACCTCACCCCAAATGAGAAGTCTTGAGCAAGCACACAATCTCTGACCAAGTTCTCTCCTTGGCCAACCACACGTACATCTTGTTCTGGTGGACTAGTCGTGAGCCCTCTTGAACCGATCGTCTATCATCCTCGATATATATATATATATTGTAAAAGTTGTATATTCTCTCAAATGAACATATATTACTGGAGTATTATTAGTTATTTAATGTAAAATAAAAGAGTTATATATGTTTTTGAGACATAAACATGTTAAATAAAAAAAAATATCATACACTTTTAATGCATGCTATTATGTAATGACGTGTACATAACACAAGTCATCCTCTAAAGTGATCGTATAGTTGCATCTTACATAAGATAAAGCACACTCCTCGCGGATTAGCATAACAATAATCTTATTTAACTTTTTAAGATCTTGTCTCTTAGTTAGTCCAAAACCTCATACATCTTACACATTGTAAAGGGTATCCTCTCTCCCCCTCTACATCTCAATCTCATGCTCCTTTTCTGAGTCATAATATAAAAAATATAAAAAAAAAGTTGATGGGTCGCAATAATCTTTCTAGTTATCTATAGAAGAATGATAGATAGATTACTATAGATATTATTTTTAATCGGATATATATAGATAAGTCTTTCGTTTTTTAGGTGATGTGGTCTGATAAAGGCTATATATTAATGACTAAAACTGATAAAATTATAAAAATCTGGG
The DNA here is from genome assembly GCA_032356905.1 of Salix exigua. NCBI lineage: Eukaryota > Viridiplantae > Streptophyta > Magnoliopsida > Malpighiales > Salicaceae > Salix > Salix exigua. The sequence goes on from CM063605.1 coordinate 12,421,911, forward strand.
ATTAAATTAACAATGGGATCATATAGTAAATTAAAGTACTTTTTGGAATAATATTGTAACAATGCCATTCTAGATTTTGAAAGGATTAAACCGCTAATTACTCCCATCAAGATCTGCATCCCCCCCCCCCCTAAAAAAAAAAACATAAATAAAAATAAATAAATAAATAAAAATGATTGGGATAGGATTAAAATACTAATAACTCTCGAAAAAAACATATAACTAAAGAGAACAATCCCCCAACTTTCCACAGTTACGAGAGTCAGTCAAATAATTCTAAACATCGAGTTTGTTTTATTCTCTGCCTGGCATATCCTTTGTATATTGCTTTTTCCTTGTCCTTGTCAGTTTTCTTCTTCTTCTTTTAAGCAATTTGTAGCACAAAAGAGAGGTCGTGACTTATGTCCTGGTTCGCAGTGAGCTGATAATTGATGGACAAAAGCTTACGCTACTCAGCTAATAATTCATAGACAAAAGGCCAGCTTCTCTTTCAAAGAACTCTGGTGCATGGCAGAGAAGTAGTGGAATCCAAGCTTTCTATGTTTTGGTTCTTAGGGTTGCAGGGTAGATTTCTTTTACTGATCTTACCACTTAGGTACTGTTACTAAACAACAAAGTACTCGACCCTGTGGATGGGTGCTGGGTTAGAAATAGAACTTTCAAAACGCGTTTCATGGGTTCAAATTTGACATTTACAGTGTTGAATAGGCTTCCCCCTCGAATATTTTAGTTGTGTTTGTCTAGTGTTTCATGATAGAAAAGATAAATATATAAAATAAAATAAAACAATATTTGGTTTAAAATATAGAGACAGAAACGTAAAATAAACTTGGTTTTAATTTTAAAATAAATTTATATATCTTTCAAATCAAAAAATTACGTACGGATATATTTTTCTCGACTCCGTTGTCCCATATATATATGATTTGACCCCTTTTGAAACATCATGAAATTAATTTATAAGGAACTTAACCAAGAGAACGTTTCCTAAGCAGTTTTAAATAGTGTTAAATAAATTATTTCTATATTGTACTTTTGTTTTTCATTTTTAAATGTTTGTTTGTCCCTCTATATTTTTTGAAGTTGAAAAACCATTGAGTTATATAATGTCTCCCCCCTTGTAGGTTCCTTAATTAATTTATAATAATGATTTTTTATTTATCATGAAGTGATTAAATTGATCTTATTTCATAATTAAGACTAAAAAGTCACTAATTATAATACACAGACACACACTGCAATCACCTCTTTGTGGCCTATCTAGCTAGGGTTTCACCAGGCCAGTACTATGGTGTGCTTTACCTGACATGTTTTTTTCTCTGGTAATGCTCAACTTGATTGTATTTGAAATCACAAGCTCTTCTCGTCGTATATTCTTCATGATGTCTCTTCGTAAGATGACAGAAATGCGCGCAGAAATATTTATTCATTGGGCAAAACAAAAAACTCCAAGAAATATTTGACGATACGACAGCTTTTGTGCTTGCATCATATTACACCATATTCTTACTTGTGGGGTTGAGGATGTTGGAAGCTTGTGAAGATCCTGCTAAAAATTTCAAGCTCAGTAGTCAGCTGGGAATAAGAATATGAAAGGCTCAAATGTCTCGTATTCGTCAGCAGAGCCTGCGCCATGTATAGATAGATGGTGATGGTGATATTGACTAAAACTGATATGTGCTATTGCATTTGTAAAGTTCTTACCCTTCCTGTCCCTGTAGTTTTCCTTGGATTCGCTTTTTTTTCTCTCTTTTATTTTTTATTTTTTCAGCATTAATTAAAGGCAAAGTTATTAAACGTGTCTGCATCAATATTATGGAGTGATGGGCGAGCTAACTGGATCAATTCAGAATAATTAATATTTTAAAAAAAGTTAAAACAACTTTATATTTTAGAAAATAAATTAAAAAGTCAGATCAAGTTTTAATTAAAATGACCTAGACACACATGCTCAAATAATCTCACTTTAATTTAACTTCAAACACGGTTCAAGATTAAGGTGTTGTCATTTAAAGAGCTACGTAAAATCCCAATTTTAGACTATGGATGATAATAATAAAAAAAAAAATAGAATAAAACAAGCAAATTGGGTGGCAGAGATGAAGGCATGTGTACAGATTTACTGGTGAAATTAATCATTCCAAGAATGATACTGCTCTTTGAATTCAACTTTCTCCTAGCTGATCATCTATTTGAGCATGCATGTAAATATCATTTCAAATTGATTCTCCTAATAATCATAAAACTTTTTTATTGAAGTACCGACTGTCCATTAATGACAACATGAATCTTTTTTATCACACGAGTTTGTCAAAAGATCACTCATTTTGTTTTTGAATTTAACCCTCATTTTGTTTTCCCTTTACTCAGCATGAAAAAATGATTAATGTTATGTTTCATGCACTGCACGAGTTAAGCTTCCGACTACATAGCCCCCAAATCAAATTCCCCCCCCCCCCCCCAAAAAAAAAAAAAAAAAAAAAAAAACAAGTTTTGATAATTTTTATATTAATTGTATGATCTAGTGGCAAAAGATAATTAGCAGTGAAGTCAAATATTATTTTTATTAAATTTAATCAATACATATTAATTTACTTAACTCGTGATGAAGATTTTACAAAAATCATGATCAATATCTATGTTCAAGAGTTCTCGTTGTGATCTCAAGAGCATATTAACGTGGAATAAATTGGGTGTTAAGAACAAATTTGAAGTCCACAAAAAGATATATCGAAGACCCATATATACCATAGATTAAAACCCATGATTAAACTTGTTTGCATATAAAAACATTTACAAATCATACTTAACGTATTTTAACTTGAACAAAAGAATCTATATGTGATTAAACACATCTTTACATACGGCAATAACTTTGAGGAAAAAGCTAGAAGTCAGATTAAATTAAAGAGTAAAAAGGTGCAAGAATAACCTCACCACCACTATTACAGTCAAAAGTTTTCTTCACCTTTTATGAATCCTTTATCCATGCCAGTAAAAATTAAATAAAAAACAATCATTTTATTATTTAAATCATTGGGTTGAAGATCGAATCGATCGAGAGAGCTTTTCTCGCACCATACATTTATGTCTTTGAGGGCCTATCGGCCTCCCCCTGCATGCCATCTTTGATAAAACAAAGAACTCGCCACCAGTAAGACAGAGAGAAAAAGGTTTTCTTTTTTGATTCGAATGTTTATATATACCTCAAAGTACGTACTCCACATTCGTAACAAAGTATACTAAAACAATTATTGATCATAGAGCAATTGGTAATTAAGAGGTTTTGGCTTGATTCAAAACTTGAAAGATTTAAATGATTCTACATTTATTGAATTTAAATTAATATATTTAATTCTTCTAATTGCAAAACTTAATTGTTTCAGATATATACATAACCAAATTAAGTTTAAGTATTTTTAGAAAGAGATTAATTTTACTTTTCTAGTGTTTCTCGATTATTCACCTCAAGATCATTTCATGGGCAAAACACACTCCAACTACATGATCAAATGAGGCTTATATATATATTAAAACAACCTCTCAAAAACTTAGTCCCCGAGAGTAGCAGAGCAGGATCACACGAAAGGGGTAAAAAAGGTATAATGGATAATGACTGACACATATATAGGCAGCATGGGAATCAGCCTGGCCTGAGACTGGAAGGGAATGTAGTAAAACGCCAAGAGGAAAAGACCCAAGAAAACCCCTCAAATTCCTTAATCTCTGAAACAGCATCGGCTCTCAGTATATCGATCTATCTGCCTTTGAAGTTTGAGTAGCGCATGCCCTATCAAGCTGACACAAACACACATACAAACACCCTAAACTCTCACCTCGCCATCTTTTCTTTCTTTGCTGGCTCACCTTTTCAAGCAACATGGATTCTCTTTGCCAGTGCAAAACCCATCACTTCTCTCAAGAGATAGTACTAGATTCTATTTTCACACTTTTGCTCCCCCCTTTCATCATCTTTAATTCAAGAGAGAGAGAGAAAGTTGCGTTACTGCTCACCATGGTGCAAGCAGATTATATATATATATATATATATACACACACAGTGATGATTTGTTTATGTATTTTGCATGGGAAGATAACAGATCATAAATAGTGATCACGATCCTTTCTGGGACATTGTTTTTATTATTTTATGCGTCAAAAAGACCCCACTCCCACTCTCATTGCCATCATTGCAGCTGAGGTGGTGGTGGGGATGGCGTTGCTTTTTAACTTTGAACATACCTTTTTCTGGGTAGGGTTGAAGGAATGTCTCTTTGCTTGAGCTTGTGAATTTCCTTTATCTTTTCTTCTTCAATCTTTGTGCCCTCCACTTGTCTTGGGACTGTGGATTTGTTCTCCTTGTGAGTGTGTGTGAAGTGAAATGGAAAGAACGTTCAAGCAGAAGCTTTGGCTCTTGCTACTTAATTAGTGATCAACGTACGTTTTCCCATGTCAATTTCACTCATGTCATTGGTAATACACAGCTCAAAAACAATATACTCGTCGTGGTTTGCAATAAAGTTGGACAAGATGAAGGCATTAGAAACAAAATGTAGAAACTCTCCCTTTTCTATTTTTTTTATCTTTGGAGTAAGTGATAAAAAATAATATAAATTATATTTTAGATTTATCAATTCAAATTTTTAATTAGATTGAGATTGATTAATTTAATATGGTATTGAAGTACTTAATTGATTCAAGTCGATTACTGAGTTTCGAATTTCATCATCCCCATTTTATTTGATAAAAAATTTACTACAAGTTAATAAAATTTCAAACTCAAAGGGATTTACTTGAGGATATATTACAAAATAATATAAATTATATTTTAAAACCTCGACTATTAATTTAAAATTTTAAATGAGTTCAATAGAATATCTAATGACTATTTATATATATCAGTGTCTATACTTGATTTCTAAGAACCTCATTTGTAAACGTTAAAAGATCCCGCACATTGAAACTCATGGTTACCGACACAGATCTTGTAGCACATAACCCATTTCTTTTCTTTTTTTTTCTTTTTTTTTTTAAAGAGTAAAATTCCATACTGTATGGAAAAATATGAAATATCCGAATCAATCTCTCATGCTGCTTGCTTGAATTAATATGGAGCTTCCATATGGGCCATGTCCAAATCATGGAGGTTTCATAGACCCACCCTGGCCTAGCCACCTCTGCTGCTTCTTCGAACGCAGTGGATTGGCCCTGTCAGTTCCTACCCACCCCTGGCACCAGCAAAAAATCTCACAATTTCCTTGGATATATCCTGCAGCAATCATACAAAATGGCTTCCGAATGAAGTTCCTGAAAAGAGAAACTATCAGGTATTCCTGATCTTCATAGCCCCATCACACCCATAAAATGGTTAAAATATATTTCAGAAAATATTTATTAAAGTTTTTCGAATGTATCACATCAACATGGATATATGAAATATGAGAGGTGCATCTTTAAAAACATAAAAATAATAAAAATAATTTAATCTGGATTGACAAGTAAATTTATCTTAGAACACCCCCTCTTGCTGTCGAAGAAAACATTTTTCAAACGTGTGATTCAAGCCCATCGTAGTACATTTCTAAGACGCCCAGCACGAAAAAACCAAGTCAAACCAGATGAGATTTTGTGTACCTCGAAGCCCAGATCATGTGCAACAATGACTTTAAGCCTGGTCATGGAATGGATCTGAATCTTATTTCAAGGCCCACGTTTTTTAAAGGTTAGTTGTTAGACAAAAGGGACTTCGTGGGCTGGTACTAGAGCCCTAACTCGTTAGATGGCTACTTCGCCTGTCAATTCCCGTTCATGCTCTACAGCTGCGAAGGACCATGGCAGTGGTATATTGAAGTTTTGATATTTGTTGATTTAGTTTTTAAAAGTATTTTTTATTTTGAAAAAATAATTTTTTATATTAATACATGAAAATGTTATAAAAATATCAAAAAAAATTAATTTAAAATAAAATATAATTTTTTTTTTCAAAAACATTTTTAAAATACAATCACAGTGACCAATAGAGTTTATAAATTATCCAGAGAACTCAATCGGGGAAGGGGTGACTCAATTAGTTAGACAAAAAAAAAAGAAAGAACAGGAAAGGCTTCGTGTACATTACCATCACTTTCAAACGCCAAACTGATCTGACAGACAAAAGCGGGTGCTGTCCAGAGTATTGAACAAATATTCAATGCATTGCTCACAGCGTACGTAGTGGGACCCATTATTAGCTATCCAAACGCGGTGATAAATGCAGCAATCGCCCTCTATTTGCTTACAAGGAGACCACTTTAGATGGGCTGGGCAGGGCAGATGATATGAGATTCAAAGCTGTACATTTATTTATATTTATGTATGTATGTATGGTGACGGTCCAAATTCTAGATTCAAAGGTGTGAATATATTTTTCCTTTTTTTCAGAGCACTGTCCACACTTTCATGTGCCCATGTTAAGAAGTCATGTCACATCCTCTATTTTAATTTTGGTAGATGGCATGGCACCTAATTAGGACCAAAAATACGTCCCAATTCACGATGCAACTTCGCAAAATGGATTTACATGACTCTATATGCATGCAAATTGATTAAAAATCAATTTATAAGAATTGTAGTTATAAAATCCCACTCGATTTCGATTTAGTTTAATACTATTTTTTATGATCGGGTGTCAGCGAATTACGTACCATAACTAATCCCGACTCACTGAACATCCTGCAGCCCAATGAGCGAGTAAGACATCATGAGGTGACAGCGTGCTCGCAAGCTGAACTCAGGTGGAGGAAGACAGTCTCTCTCGATCACTGGCAAGACCTTGTTGACGATTTAATACCTATATTATATGGTTGAGTCGCTGTCATCTATCTTTTTATTTATAAAATTAATCAAAAATATTACTATTTTTATGGGAAAAAACAAGTTTATTTATTGATTTATTAATCAGATTATATCTCGCGTAAGTCGTAACTACTGGACATAAAATCATAATAGTAATGCGATTAGTAGATAATGTATCATATAACTTTGACCAGATGGTAAAACCTAGGATCGAGAACTTCACATGGAAATTAAGCCACCACATGAAGATAAGAATTTGTAGGGTACCGCTAATTGTGCTGTAATATGGTCAAAGATTATTTGGTTGAATTATGGGTGTGTATGGAAGGATATTTTTGGAGATTTTAGATTTTTTTATTTTAAATTATTTTTTTTTTGATATATTCTATGTATATTATTTTAATATGTTTTTATAAAAAAATAATTTAAAACATAATCCCGACAGCAGCGGCTGTTAGCTGTTGTCTGATCCACGTTAAATTGATCTTTCTCAGAGGCTTGTAAAGTTGTGGAATGTTGAGCTTCTTTTTCACGCTAAAATTCAGCATCCAAAGTTCCAAACAACTACAGCGACTATCTTCATCAAACAATTAAATAAATCTTTTTTTATTATTATTATTATTGTAGTCATCATCATTATTGTCATCATCAATTGCTCTGAGAAATTGACTTGCTAATCATTAGAGTTTAACAAAATGATCCCTCTTCAATTATCATGCCTCTCAATTGACTCCAACCGCGGCTCATCTAGCACCTGTTTGGTCAAGGACTGCACCACTATTTGGTCAAATTTTAATTTTTTTTTTTTTGTATTTAAAATGAAATTTTTTTAGTGCGTTTAGATTATTTTGATGTGCTGATTTTAAAAATGATTTTTAAAAAATAAAAAAATATTATCTTGATATATTTCTAATGATCTAAAAACTTTGAAAAGCTTACTCACAACCACACTCCCAACACAGTGTGTCTAGTGGGCATGCATGCCCTTCCATCCATCATCTCGGTTTCATCTGCTATTCCGGAACAGATTTAACCACTATGATCTATCCTTGAAATTATAGTCTTAAGGTACCATGAATTTTTTTTTTATATATATATTTTAAAAAATAAATAAAAAGAACGCATCGACTTGTTAGTCATATCCCAATATCCGAATATAGTAATTTGCGACGACATTGAAATTGTCTAGTAGATCTTTCCATCCTTTGTCGACACTTATGGCAATTGCCTTTTTTTTTTCTTCTTTCTATCTCTCCTCTTTGAAATCTGCATATGACCCTTCAAGTTTTCAAACACTGTCATTTAATTTGTTTTTTTTTTATTACTATATGTTTTATTTGAGAAGATTTATAAAATTAATTTTTTAATGATTTCGTCCTCTATTATTTTCTTATTAGATTTAATCTATAATTCTTCTTTTTATTATTTTGTTTACTTGAAAAAAGTGTCTAAATTAATCTCTTAATATTAATTTCATTGTAAATAGATCAATTTAAATGATTTTTGAAATTGTGGTTACAGATTATTTTAAAAGTGTTTTTAATCGGAAATATATAAAACTGATGTTTTTTCAAATTATTTTTGACATCAACATATCAAAATGATCTAAAAGCACTAAAAATCTTTAATTTAAAATAAAAATAAAAGATAATTTTTTTTTTTCAAAAACACTTTTGTGAAAAACATCTCATTTCTTGCTAAATTATTTGTTTCTTATTATTCAGAATTGGTTAAACTCCGAGCCCGCTAAGTTCCGGTTCAACCCGGCGATCGAGTTAGAGTATTACAATTACAATTATGATGGTTGATTTTATTCTTGATCTGCCACCATGTGGGGTTTCATTATACTCTAATTACCACTTAAACCGCCTCCAAAAAAGGAAATAAAAATCCAAGAAAAAATGAAAATCCGTCAGCCCTCACTAATACATTAAACACAGGCACCAAACAAAAAAAGAAAACTTTAAAACACACACAAAAAACCAAAGCAAACCCTCTCTCTCTCTCTCTCTCTCAATGGCTGAACCTCTTCTCTCTTTCTTCCTCCTCTTTCTCCTCCTCTCCACCACCACAACAACCACCGCGGATGATGCAGTCACCATTCTAAAACTAGCCTCTGCCCTAACCCCAACACCAAAGGGCTGGTCAACAACAAACAGCAATGGTTACTGCAATTGGAATGGTGTTAAATGTGACAACTCCGACAATGTCATTTCCATTAACCTAGCTTCTGAAGGTCTTTCAGGGACTCTCCCATCTGATATCTCAACACTTTCCCAGCTTCAAAGTTTGTCTCTTCAAGGCAACAAGCTGAGTGGTCCTTTGCCTTCTTTTGCAAATTTAGCTTCTCTTAAAGAAATTTATATTGGTAGTAATAATTTTACTAGTATCCCTACAGGTTTCTTTAAAGGGTTAACTAGTTTGCAAACTTTGAGCATGAATGCGAATATAAATTTGGACTCTTGGGCTATTTCTACTGATCTAAGCGAGTCTTCTAGTTTAACTACTTTTGAGGCTAGTCAGGCTAACATCATTGGTACCATACCTGATATGTTTGCTTCTTTTCCTAGCTTGCAAAATCTAAGATTGTCTTATAATAACTTAACTGGAGGGCTGCCTCCATCTTTTGCTAATTCCGGGATCCAGAATTTGTGGCTCAATAATCAGGAAATGGGGTTGTCTGGTACTATCGAGGTGTTGCCTTCAATGGAGCAACTGAGTCAAGTTTGGCTTCATAAGAATCAGTTTACTGGGCCAATTCCAGATTTGTCAAAGTGCAAGAGTTTGTTTGATTTGCAGTTGAGGGATAATCAGTTTACTGGGATCTTTCCTGTTTCGTTGTCTTCCCTTCCTGGTTTGTTGAATATTTCTTTTAATAATAATAAATTACAAGGTCCCGTGCCTCAGTTTGGAAAAAATGTTCAAGTTGATACTAGTGGTCTTAATAATTTTTGCGTGGATACTGCTGGTGTTGCTTGTGATCCACAAGTGACCACTTTACTCGAGATTGCTGGTGGTTTTGGTTATCCTGTGATGCTGTCTGATTCGTGGAAAGGGAATGAAGCTTGCAGTGGTTGGCCTTTTGTTACCTGTGATTCACAAAAAAAGACTGTCATTACAGTGAGTTTGGGGAAGCAGCATTTTGGAGGGATAATCTCTCCTGCTTTTGCTAATCTCACTGCATTGACAACTTTGAAATTGAATGATAATAATTTATCAGGTCCCATTCCCGATAGCTTGTTAAAGTTGTCTCAACTTTCGCTTCTTGATATCTCCAATAACAATCTCACCGGGAAGATCCCAGCTTTCACACCTTCAGTGAAGCTAATCACTACACCAGGTAATCCATTGCTAGGGAGTGGCGGGGGTTCTGGAAGTGGAGGGACACCATCATCTGGTTCAGATACAAATACAACTGCACCTGGAGGTGGTTCTAATGAAACAGGAAATGGCAGTAAGAAGGGGAGTCCAGGTTTGATTGCTGGTGTTGTTGTTGGTATTGTGATTATTTGTGCTATTGGCTTCTTCGTGTTATTTAAGGTTAATCGCAAGAAAAAGAGAGGGAAGTCTAGGAGAGTTAATGATCAAGAGAATGCGAATCCAATCAATGGGTTGGTTAAGAATGGTTCATCATGTTGCACGAATGGGTATGGGGTTCTCAGTGAAATACAAAGTCAAAGTAGTGGCAACCATAGCGGCCGACACTTTTTTGAGGGTGGGAACATTGTGATTTCAATCGAAGTGCTCAGACTAGTAACTGATAATTTCAGTGAGAATAAAATTCTGGGTAAGGGAGGTTTTGGTGTGGTTTATAAGGGCGAATTGCATGATGGGACTAAGATTGCTGTGAAGCGGATGGAATCCGGGGCAATGGGGACAAAGGGAATGAATGAGTTCCAGGCAGAGATTGCAGTACTTACTAAAGTGAGGCACAGACATTTAGTTGCTCTTTTGGGTTCGTGTATTAATGGAAATGAGAGGCTCTTGGTGTATGAGTACATGCCACAGGGAAATCTTGCTCAACATTTGTTTGAATGGCAAGAACTTGGTTACCCTCCTCTTACTTGGAAACAGAGGGTTACTATTGCACTGGATGTGGCTCGAGGAGTGGAATACCTGCACAGCTTAGCTCAGCAGAGTTTCATTCATAGAGATCTGAAGCCTTCAAACATACTTCTTGGAGATGACATGAGAGCTAAGGTTGCTGATTTTGGTTTGGTTAAAAATGCGCCTGATGGGAAGTATTCCATGGAGACAAAGCTGGCAGGAACCTTTGGCTATCTTGCACCTGAATATGCTGGTAAGTAGAGGTTTAAAAGTCCATGTTTGGTTTTCTCCCTTCAAGTGATTGCAAGTTGCCTTAGCGTCTAATATTTCATCAATTTGTATTTTGTTATTTTTGCATGCATGTAACCTTGAAGTAGTAAAATTACCCATTTTTGCCCATTTGTATAATTTTAGGAAAACCTAAGACACATCTGCATTTTATTTTCAAACGAGCCTGGTCTTTTCTAGGCACACTGAAGTTTCAGAGAGTTTAACTCTTGATCAAGATACATGATCCTCTTTATCTTCCAGTTGTTCCTGTTAATAAGATTTTTAGATGTTGGTACATTAAGTTTTCATATTCATTTGCTTCCTCCTGAATATGTTGATTTGTTGATGACTGTTCTCTTCAAATATGAGCTGAACCTACTATGTTCTGCACAGCTACTGGAAGGGTTACAACAAAAGTGGATGTATATGCTTTTGGAGTGATTTTGATGGAGGTTATGACAGGGAGAAAAGCTCTTGATGATACAGTGCCGGATGAAAGGGCTCACTTGGTCACATGGTTCCGCCGAGTCCTAGTCAACAAGGACAACCTTCCGAAGGCAATCGACCAAACCCTGAATCCCGATGAAGAGACCTTTGTGAGCATTTTCAAAGTTGCTGAGCTAGCAGGACATTGCACAGCTCGTGAGCCACACCAAAGACCAGATATGGGCCATGCTGTCAACGTCCTAGGACCTCTAGTAGAACAATGGAAACCTACCAACCATGAAGAGGAAGGCGATTCTGGCATTGATCTCCACATGAGCCTTCCTCAATTTCTCCAAAGATGGCAAGCTGATGAAGGTACTTCAACAATGTTTAACGATATGTCTTACTCGCAATCCCAATCAAGTATTCCAGGGGGATTTTCAGACTCATTTACTTCAACCGATTGTCGGTGACCAGAAAGAAACAATCTGTATATTTCTTAAGAGGAGGCAGGTATCATACAGTGAAAGATGAATGGGGGGAAAGAGATAGGCTAGCAATCAATTCAACCCCGTGAGTTGCAATGCAAAATCTCAGTTGATACCACTGTTTTGCTACATTGATCGATTCATTTTGTTTGTTTTTCCTTGAATGATCTTATCTGTTACAGAGCCAAACCAATAGCCTTGTTTTTGTTTTTTTTATTAATTCCTTGTAGCTAACCAATTGATTTGGTTATCCAGACAATGAGGGATGCTGTAATATATTTGTTCACTCGGTTTCCATCATCTCACTATTACATTACATTTACATCTTGTAAGTCAACGATCACCTTGGTCCCTTTTCCCTCGAATTTTCCCTCGAATTTTCCCTCATATTTCTTGCCAGCTTTGATGTGTTTGAATAATTTTCAAGGCTGTGTGGTAACAAAAGGAAGGAGTTATGATCCTGTTGTTGTCAACTAGGTTTCGACGTTAGCTGCTTCGTAGACTATGATGTTTTGACGTCCCCACGGGGGGGCATCCTTTGATGAGTTGGATGTTAGCTGGATGACAGCCACTGATAATATTCCTACTTTTCACGCGTTTACGCTTTATGCCGGCTAATCCGTACAATCACCGTGGACTACATGATATATTTTTTTTTAAATTAAAACTCTTTAATTACTTTTTTCATACTTCAATCTTGAATCAGATCATCATATAATATCATGTAGCAGAAGTAATTTTAATTAATCTATGAGTAGCCCTTTATGCTCTCGAAGTGTTAGTATACTTCTCGCACTATCATCTCGAACGTGCATTCAATATGATATTTTCAGGAAAAAAAAACAATCTTTTTTTAAAATATATTCGTCAAAATTCAATCTAAAATCCAACAAAAAAATCTTAATTTATGCAAAAATTGCTTCTATAATTAAAAAAAAATGTTTTTCAAAAGGTGGGTATATGTTTTATAATGTTGGAAAATAAGATGGGCTGATCTTAAAAGTGACTTCACATGGGGAAAGCAGGAGAAAAATCATTCATTCAAAGGTGCAACCACAACGTGTTGAGAGGGAAGATCCCCTTGACGATGGATGCCTTTTGTAGTGGTCCACACGTTCTGTTCTTGATCCCAGCATGGCTTTTTTTAGGTGCAGCACATGCCATGGGACCTGATCTCCATTTCTATAAACAGGAAAAATAATTAAATTAATTTTGCAATCAATGATTCTCTATACTTAACCAAGTAACGCTGGTGCTGTTGTTGCATCAGGTTGATTTAAAACCTGTTCTATCCGAAGCCTTGGACCAGACCAATCTGGAATGAAAAAGCTGCAGATTGAGTGAGAAACTCGAGTTGATTTTGTCAAAACATTGTTCGAAAATTATTTTATTTTTATGGGATCGAACTGCCCCACCGAAAAACTATGGTTGGAGGAAAAATACAGCTATGAGTTGGCAATTTTGATGTTGGTATTTCATTAAAGAAGAGGATGTTCTTTGAGCTGTCTGTCGCCATTACAGCCTCTTGATTGATCATAAAGCTAGCACAACTAACATTTTCAGAGTTGTTCAACTTAATATTCTAAGGTTGTTTGATTGAATACCTAATTGAAATCACAACCTTGATCAACTAACCTTGTCTCTTTCTAAGATCATGCCTTCAACATATTTAGGTACAGTATCTCACTTCAAAACACTGGTTTTTCTCTTAGAATTTTCAATGATGAAGGGATTTCTAGATCTGAAAATCACATCTAGAAATATAATATAGAAGATAGATACAGGGAGAATTGAGAAAATCACATCCAATTCCACCATAATATAATAAGAATTATCTCCACATAGTTACGACAACATTTCTCTTCATAGGTTAACTTATAAAATAACTTGTCCATAATATGATGGCAATGCCCCCCGCACGCACACGCACGCACGCACACACTTCTTAACTTCTTATAAAGCTTTTTTTTCTTTTGGGAAAGAAATACATAATCCAGAGACTCATAGCAACAGGATACTTCATTATTCTTTTCTTATGTAATCCAGTTGACAAGGTTTGGATACACCAAGAATTCCATGAATTCTGCATGATTATATATTGGCTCTCTTAATTTTATTTTCATTAATCTATAACAATTCTTTATGACCTGTAAACCCATCATTGTATTTGTACAGCAGCTCATTTGCCCCTCAATCATGTCTTGAATCATAATTTCTAGTAAAGATGTACTGTCTGTTTTACACAACCATCCATGCTGGAAACAGGATAAGCATATTGCAAGGGCATAAATTCTGAGGCAGAATGTTGAACAGCACCACCCTGATTGCTTAATTGATGGACTTGATTGACAGTGTAACTCTTTATCCAGATTCAAGGACTAATGCTGCTGTAAATCTTCAATAATAAAAATGTTCTGCACTGGTACCTTTTTTTATGGTTGATGTATGTGAAAACGGGAAGTGAGCTGACTGAAAATGTGGGGAGGACAGCAGCTAATTGTATCCTAGTCTACCCTCCTTTCTACCTCGAAAATGAATTGGCAACTTTTGTTGCCTGTCAACTTGAGAATTCTCATGATGAGGATCACCACGAGTCACAATTCTCAGAGGGTGTGCTTCAGTGTTGAATACCCATTCATCCAGAGAGATGACAGATGTAGGTGAAAATAGGAGGTACAGATACTTGAGTGTCTCGGCAAGGAAGAAACTCTGCATCTTGTTGTCTATGATACCTGAGTTCACCTGCGCAAATATTCAAGAATAGTTTAGTTCAAAACTTTATAATGCTTTGCTTTTAGGTTCTAATTAAGGATTATTCATTAAAATAAATCCATGCATGGGATTTTAAAATGGATATGAATAGGACTCATACACTTAACAAAACCACAAACTTCCAAGGCAACTAAACAACACGAAACATTGGAAAAACCAGTGGTATTTAGGAGTTGTGGTTCTGGTTCGTTCTATTTCTCCAATATGCAATGAAGTAGGATCATTATGAAACGACACAACAGAATACATGAACTGAACTAGGATCATTATTTGTGCGCGCATGTATGAAGGTGCTTGTTATATATAACATTAAGACTATAATCTTTGGGTTAGAGAAATCTTACATCCTTAAGGCCAACATATCCGGTTTCTAAGCGGGAGATCTTTTCAAATGCTTGAAAAATATTCCAACCCCATTCTTGGTATGTCTTGTTTCCAGTGATACGCCACAGGTAAAAGAGTGACTCAACCGTCTCAGGCCTCAAAATGTTCCATGAAGTGCCAACATTCATGTCCTGCAATTTCATCATCTTTCAGTATCAAGCATACAACAAGCAAATATCTTCCATTTTCCAATCTAGAAGAGAGTATCAAACCTGTCCAGGGCGAAAGTAATAGTTCTCTCCAGCTAATTTTGTAGGTGTCAACTGGTAGAAATTATAACAAGTCCATGCAAGCTACAGTTCAAAGCCGAAAAGTAAATTATGTGTATCCACCAAAATCTGAAGCTAATTAAAACATGTGGACCACAAACAAAATAGCTATGCACCAGTCAATTAAGAAGATTAGGAAGCCAGGAAACTGGACTAGCATATTCAAGTTCTCAGCTGCATTTTTTTTTTTTTGCCTATATGCTACTTTAAACGCTTTTGCTTGTGTGATGGACCTCAACTTTTGGCCAGGCAAGCAAGCTTTCTGCAAATGTGCCCTTGAGGTTACCTAATACCCCAATCGTAACAATAAGTTCTCTTTGTTACTGCATTTTCTTGAAAAAACATGACTACCTAAATAAAGCATATTTTCATTGTGGTTTCAACACTTGAACTCCTTCATACATATCAAATAACCTACTCTACACACAACCAAACATTTCCTAGTCACTTCATCTAAATTCCCATGTCAATTCCACCACACAAAATTATGTCTTCCTTCAGCCATCTTTTATCCATCACAACAATTTTATGTTTGACACCTTATCATTCATCTAGGTAAAAGAAATGTAAGTTTACCATAATTCTCTAGTATTATTGATCCCAGCATCCCAACTATTTGTGAAAACAAAGCAGCTTTCAAGATCAGCTGGCACAATAAGCATCCATTTTTCCATAAAAACAAGTTATCTCTAAATTCAACAAAAAATATTTAAATTTTATCTTTTTTGATCCATGGAAATACATTTATAATTTTGCCGGACAGAAGCAGCAGTCTTATGACACATGACCTTACAAACTTCATTTAGATTTCTGTACTATCAATACCAAATCCATAGTGGTCAGGAGCCTTCAAAGGCTGATGGGTTGGGGCATGACAGAAAGAAGAAAGAGCAAACACAATGAGATTTCCTTTAACTTCAGAAGATCAAGGTATCTCTCATCAATTAAACTTAACTTTGTACCACCATGAATTCTGCTTCTCATAAGCTTCACAAAAGATGCAAACTCATTTAAAAATCCAGTGATTATTGGTTCATTCAGATATTCTTATCTCACAATCTGTCAATATTTTAAATTCATTTTTGTATACTGTCTTAATACAATTAGCTCGGTGTATTGCAGTCTAGACTAATACAAATTGACTAGAGAACAAGCACATGAGTGCAAATGCCGATGATAACACAAACAATAAATATAAAGGCTATTTCTTATTTAATACCTCTTCTGCAAGTGATAAAACCTTTTTGGCTTCATCAGGACCATAACCTTTAGATCCTAAAGCCAACATGCCAGGAGCAAAGCATGCCAATTCATCCATCTACAGTGACGAAGAAGTTAAGCACTTGAAAGACAACAGCTTAGTCATCAAATAGTTAGGAGATTTCCTCAAATTGTTAGACTACCTTGTCAGATAAAAAATTTCCATTCTTCTCGCAAATGTATGTGAAGGATGATGGGGTTGTTTTCCGAATCAAGCTTTGGAGACCTTTCATTGATGTCTCCCACATTTCTCTGTTTGCAGTATTCATTAACACAAATTTCGTCAACGTAGAGATTCATTTGAGAGGTCTCAAAATGCAAAATGTCATGCAATCATTACAAAATAGATGAGGGAAATAAAGCTCATCTTTATCATAATGGTTCAATGACCAACTGAAGATATTGATCACAGCATCCTAAGTCAATATTTAACATAGATATTCCAAGATCACAAGCCAACGCCATAAATTTTTCATCACAGAAATCAACATTACAGGGAACTGATACTTTGTGCTACTCCTACAAGCTTTATAAAAATAATATTATGAGGCAACAAGTATAGGTGTCTTCATGGTGGCACAAACAATATATTAGTCAAGTGACCTAACATTTTACCATTTAGAAACTAAATATGACACTAAGAATCGTAACATTTCTCCCACAGGTTATAGATTAGCAGTTAGGAATTTTTATCATCATATTTGTAACACAATGATTTTTGGAATTTTGCCAATCCTACCACACAGCTCACAAAATTACAAGCATTTCTAGTGAAATTGCATAACATCAATGCTTATCATTTAATATAGACCACCTGTAGTGCTTCACAGCTTCTGTTTTGTTCCCTTGTATCCACACCTTGAGTAAATACTCATAAAAGCTGCAAAAAAATAGCCTCGTGTCATTTATGCTTGTATTAAATGGCCATAGATGACATCGTTTTATGCTAAAAGAAGCATTCGATCTAGAAAGTTAAGCTGTTAGAAAGGTTTAAGAATGTCCATAACTATTCCTCTCAAGAGCAGGTCATCAAGCCCAATAATCAACGCAACATAAGGAATTAATAATTTGGGTGGTTTCATAAACTGCCTAGTCAATCAAATATTTGATCAAATAGACTGCAATACCAAGTACAATGTTACAGCACTTTCTAAGAGGTCAAACTTTTGAAGTAGATTGTTGCCTGCAAGAAACATAAAACCTAGGAATGAACATGATAGAACCTTTTATGAGGGAATGAAAAAAATACAGGATCACAAGCGCCATTTCATAAGTGAATCCGGTATCATTTGATCATGGTACTAAGTAGCAGATTCAAGTAGCACAATTTATGGTTTCTTTTAAGACAAGCACAAAATGTATTCAACATACACAACGAGAACCAATATCTTGTTTGAAATTCATATTACTCAGGTTTAATTATCTGGTGATATATGACAGAATGGTGGTTATAAGATGATTTTTTTTTATCACTACCCTCTTAAAAATGTTATAGCTTGCTTTACATACTACTTTGTTATTTGCATCAATAGATGTTATAAAAAGGAACATATTCAGTAAAATCGGTTTACAATGTTTCCACAGCTATTGCCGAGGCCTTGTGCACCCCCGGGATTAGTCAGGCCCAGCGGCCTGGATACCCGTGGTTAGCTTCGGCTTATCCAAAAAAAAAATGTTTCCACAGCTAATAGCATCTTAAATACGACAACATGCATCAGTACCTATCCCCCATGGCACCAAATGTTATTGTTGAGTATGCAGCTGTTCCAGTGCGAGGATTAATATATATGGGAAGTAAACCATCAGCTGGAAAGGTTTTCTGAAGCTCTTTTACGACTTTCTCTACCTGAAATATCAGTTCACAGAAAAACTTACAGAAAGCATATAACAAAACATTCCAGTTCCACATCTATTATTACCACACTTTCTTTGGGAATCACATATCATGTTTGGAATTGCCAAAACTAGTCTCAACTAAATAAACATGACTTGAATTTTTTTTTTCTTTTCAAAAGTGACACTTCCAGGCATACAACCATGAGAGCGCAAATACCTTCGCCTGGTATTTTGGGTCTTTTGTTCTTTGAGATAAAGCAATGAATTCCAGCTGCTCTGTTCCAGAATCTGCCAGGATACTGTTTCCCTATAAAAGACATAATCATTAGAGTCAAAGTGAGTTGAGTATGGCTTGAATTCTCAAGCTCATGACTGAAGCAGGCTTCTCAGTGCATTGTATGACAGATTAGAAAGCGAGGAGTACTCGGGGAGCATTAAAGAAGCCAATGAACAACAAAAATTACCCGAGTCCACCCAGGGTTGTGTGCACTCCCATGCGCTAAATTAATTATGTTATAGGGAATTCCTGAAGGCGAATTCCATGCAGGTAGCAATCTATCTGCAATATTTTTAGCCTTTTCAAGAAAAACTTTGTCGCCAGAAAGATCATAAGCACTGAGAAGCCCTCCAACAACCCTGAACACGGAAAAAGTAGACAAGAGAGTTAAGAAGCAATACAGGTAGAATGTATTCTTGCAAAAAATGTAATTCAACTGAAAATTACAGATTAAACCTTCTAATGCAACCTTATGGTTGTCTCAAAGACACTAGCCTCATAATCCTTGTTGAAATCCAATGAGTTCGCAACCCACCTGCAATTCACATAACAGATAGCTTACGCACAAACATTTCTAAATCTAGAAATAAAACAATTTAGAAAATTGCCAAATTATAAACCACAGTGATATCCAATCTGGTACAATTTTCAAGAAATAGAAACTTACTCTTTGGCTCTTTGAAACTGCTCATGAAGACCCATTATAAATAATGTATCAAGAGAATCCACTAGAGTTGCTCCAAGACCACCAAAGCTATTAACTCCATCCTTTGTTTGTGGCTGTTTAGAATCAGAATTGACTCATTGGTTGCACAATTGACTCACCACATCCCAACCCCAACCCGATTTCTCATAACAGAAAGAAAGGTGAGCACAAACATCTTTAAGAAACTGCACTCATATCCTAAATATCATCAAAATAAAGCCCGAGATACTAAAGTCTTGAACTTGATCGAGAAATCATAATACAAAGCACTAAAAACCAGTAAATTTCTGTAAAAAAAGAAAGCAGACCTGAAGTTCATCATGGCCCCAAGCATACTTCTCATAAGAAGTCCAAGCATGAAGCATAGCTTCCTTAACTTTCTCTCTTCTTTCAACACTAACAGGATCATCATCATCATCTTTGCTAGTGTTTGAACTCTCCAGACCTGCTGACCATTTAACCTTTACACTTAAGCCTTCAAGATGCAGTTTTAGCTGTGCCAATTCCTCATTCAATCTCAAAACCTCTTCATGGTGGTCTCTGGTAAGATTTTGACGGTCAGAAACAAGCAAAACTAGAGAGACAAATCCAAAGATGACAAGAACAAGTTGTTGGGGTTTCTTGAAGTAGTATTTTGGATTAAATACTGATAAGGAAGTGGAATTTGAAGAAGGTTTTTTCCCCATTTTGGATTAAAAATGAAGAAACAACCCAGATTTTAGGGGGGAGAGGTTCATGGAATTGTTATCCTTTCTAATATATTTTATTCATCTGAAAAAGTCCATGTAGGGTCAACTCACAACTGATGTCAGTGCTCGGTGTTTAATGACTTTTCTTGTTCTTTTGGTAAAAATCATATTACTCACCTAACTATCCATTTAATTGTCAACTAGGTCTCTATACTATTAATTTTATGAAATGGGTTCCCAAAGTATTAGACGTTCCTTGATCCCGTCTACTTTCTATAAGACTTACATCTAAATTGCTTATATTATGCAATTATGAAGTAAATTCAAAGCTTTGGTTCCGCTAAGACAAGTTTAATGGTAGAAGTCATTTTTAAGAGCCAAATATATAAAATGATTTTTTGAATAGTGTTTATATAGTTTTTTTGTTGATGTGTGCTCCAATGGTAAAAATCATTTTGAGGAGCTATTTTTTTATATTATTTAAATATAGTATAATTATGCAATTAATTAATATGAGTAAGTTATATAATTAAATAAATACTTTTAAAAAACTCTCTACCAATTATTTTTTAATTATATTTAAATTAGAAAAATAAATTTAAAATAATAGCATAATTATACAATATAATTATATTTTAATTATATTTAACCCCCACCCGATTATAATTATATTTAACCCCCACCCGATTAAAACCCTATCCCATTCCCATCTTCATATGTTAACTCCCCTCTCCAGCCTCCTCCTCTGCCGAGCCCCAAACACTCCCTATAAAAATGAATTAAGTCTCCCTCTTTCTCCCTCTCCAGCAAATCAAAAAACAGGACTCATATCATTTTCTATTTTTTTTCTTTGCTAATTCTACATCTCTCAGTTTTTATTTAATCTTTTAATTTCTTCAATTTTATTTTTATTATTTTGTTTCCTTTAATTCATTTTTCATGCCGAAATCAAAGAGAGAAAGATGGTGAGAGAGCTCAAGCTCGTAGCGAAGAAAAATGAAGCAAAACATTATTTTATTCATTAAATATTATTTTATTTTTTGGCTCTTCCGTTGAAACATGTAGAAATAGCTTCTAGGAATGACAATAGCCATTTTGGCTCTTCAACACAAAATACCAAAAGGATAAAATTTTGGCTTGGCTCTTCGTATAGCTCCAGAGAGTTGAACTTGCGCACAAATATTAAAACCAACTTGACTTTCAAAATCAACCTAATATCTCGTCAATTTAATATTAGCGACTTGAAATCAATATTGATATTGTTTTGAAATAAACTAATCACAACTTGATATGATTTTATAAAAAAATCAAAACAATGCATTTTTTTCTTTATTTTCCTTAAATATTAAAATAATTATATTCTAGATTAATTTGAGTCAACCAGCTCGAGCCGTGAATGAATGGGGTAGGTTATAGCTTCGGGCAAGACTCAGTTGAGTAATGGATGGTATACCAAACCCGATGAGGGAAATAGATAGTTTGAGGACTGCATTGAAGATTTACTTATAGGTTGAGAGCTAATACGAGGTTTTTCGTTTAGTTGTGGTCATAAATTCAGGCAACGTTATTACTTGGATCGAAAGATACACATAAGGTGGTTGATGGTTGTTGTTGGCTGGCTTTAAGGGTAACAAAGAACAACTTTTTCTTCCCACCTGAGTGCTTGAAAGTCACTCATCCATTGCATTTATATGGCAGGTGGTAGTTAGCTGCAAACACCAGAAAATTGGTTATATGTAACGGTCTCTTCTTGTCCTTGAAGGACTCGACAAGTTAGTCAAAGTGCAAGCAAACAAACTTGAAACAGTAATGAAGGCTTTCGATGTTTGCTGAACCTGGCAGGAACTTTAAAGGATTAGGATCTCTGATTCATTTACATTGTACTCCAAATGCTAGATGCCCTACAGCTTCTCATGGTAAAGTTCAATTCTAACTAGCAGAAATATATTCCAAGTTTCAGTTACCATCCTTTAGCCCTCCTCTGGATGAGAAAGCTTCCTTTTCAGGATCCCATTCTCCTTTCTCAGTTTCATAATCTTCTGTTTTAGTGTTTCAACAAGTCGAGTGGAAGCCAAATCTTGCTGCTGTTCAATGCGCTTGGTTTTGCAAATCAGCACTGTAATTCACCAGATACAGACAAACTATTCGATCATGGCAAACCAGAGTAACCTCAAGTGCATATAATGAACAAGAAAACAAGTACGAAGTTATTCAGAACCATTTCAATGTATTAGGTACAGAAAGATAAGACACTTACAATCCTTTTCCAAACCCTGGAATTTCTTATTCAACTCATTTTTCTCTTCCTGTTCAACCATGAGGCAATCCTTCAGATCCTGAAGCTCAAGATGATCTGTCATAGAATGATCAGTTAAGTTTACTATTCCTTTGGTATAGTAAAATCCAACCACCAAATTCAATAATTGTTGACCAATTATGAACCTCACATTTTGATTCCAACTCGAAAGCTACACGGTCCAACCTGTTTGCTAGAGTTTGCATATGAGCTTTATGCGCTGCTAAATCTTGGCGGAGGTGATTCACAGTTGCTTGATTTGTTTCCTTCTCAAGTAGAAACCCACTAACATGCATAATCATCACGCAGAAAAGAACAGTAATTTGAGAGGAAAATATTTGAATCATCCCTCAGAATTAGACAAGCTACCTGATTTGGTCCTCTAATTCTCCAACCTTAGCCGTGTAGTCTTTCCTAAGCAATTCCACCGCCTTCTTATGCTCCTGCCCACATATTTCAACATCATAATACTGGTATACAGTGTTCATCATGCAATCAGATGGTGTATGTTCTACATGAGACCATTTCAATCCCATCACTAATTATCATCACCAACTAAATTAAGCTTCAAATCACCCCAGTTACGAGTACCCGCTATCCATCCCAAAACAGCCATATCAAACGAGTTTCCCGAATAATATCAACCATGACATAGTAGATCCCATTGGTCAATCTCACACAATATTATTTGGGAAACTCGAAATTGAATTACACATTTCACCACATATTGCCATCTCTTCAAGAAATTAAGCTCCAAATTACTTTAGTTATGTGCAGCTCTATTCATCTAGAAATAGCCATTTTAAACGAGTTCCCCGAATGATATCAACCATCACGTAGGGTATTCGAACTGGCAGGTCCCATTCCCACATGACATTATTCAAGATATTAAATCATGATTGAACTATCCATTTCACAACGAATTATCATCTCTCAAAGAAATCGAACTCCAAATTCATCTCAAAATAGCCACACTGAACTAGTTCCTTCAATAATATCGACCACGACAGTTGGATTCAACTGATAGATCCCGTTCCCACATCACACTACCCATCACGGGTTGATATTATTCAAGAAACTCATTAGGGATTGAATCACACGTCATGTGGTAATGTAATGTTTCAACAAAGCACTCTGATCTACTCACAATGAACACGAGACTCAAGTAATCGATAATCATGAAATTAACTTACATCCTCTTTATTAATCAGCTCATCTCTCAATCTTTTTAGATCCTCGTTCAAGCTTACACATTTCGTACGGCGCTCAAGCTGTGTTCACATAAATTCAAGCAACAAAAAATTAATTAACATTCTATTTTTATCAAAGCTTCTCTAAATTTATAGTGATTTAGAACTAAGCAACGAATCAAAGCACTTCCTTTTATAATCAACAAAATCGCATACCTCTTCAGCTAGATTGTTCAAAGATCCTGTGTACAGCTTCCTAAGTCTCTCATTTTCTGCAGATAATAATAGTAATAGTAGTAGTAATAAATAGTTTTCAAAAAAGAAAAAAAAAAGGTCGATATTAAGAGAGTGATTAAGAAAAGAAAACAGAAAAAAAAAGCGATTAAGAGAGATTAAGCAGTAACTGAGAAAAGACGAAAGAAAAAAGGCGATCAAGAGAGAGATTAAGAAGAGGAAAACCTTGATTAAGAGATTTGCAAGTGAATTCGAGTGTTTCTGTTTTCTTAATCTCCGCGTTCAAATTCGATCTCAGAGTCTGAATTTCCGTGAAACCGCTCTTGAAATCCTTCAGAAAAATAAATTAATAAATAAGTTTTCATTTTGATTCTCTCGTGCCTTCTCATCAACCAAACAGAAAGGAGATATTTTAGTGCCTCGTAAATGTGATCGAAGGAAGAGAGAAGCGAATTGATTTCTTCGTCAATCGTTGCCGCCATATTTTTTCCTTTCAAAATAAAATAAAGAAAAGAGAAAATAAATTCTTCGTCTAATAAATAACTAATAACATTGTGTGTGTATAGAAATATATATACGGGCCTTTCGTACTTTATACGGGCTGGTCTGTATTTGTTGTCAAGGTCTCTTTCGTTGGGCCGTATTAAAAACAAGCAGCCCATCCACCACCTAATTATTTTTATTTCTTAACTAGAATAAGTACTTAACAGATCCGTTAAGCAGCTCGCAATTACAACCGGCTATAGATTTGATGGTCAGATCACTGGTTAGTCCAGAAATAACTATGCTTGAAGATCATCTCTTTCTTACACCATTATTGATGGTAGGTAGCTATCTGTTCTTCTGACTCTCATCTGGGTTCTGGAATAAAAGCTGATTGGCATCTTTCAGCATCATTCCTGGAATTGTAAATGATGGGTTCATAACTTTTCGTTAGCTTAATTATGATCATTTAATTTTTGTATGGAATTCTTTAGTTTCTATATAGTGCTGATGTTTCAATTATTGAGAATATGAGGTTTGGAATTTCCTCTTCTTCGTATCTATGATTAAACTACTCGAATTAACAAATGCTTATCTGAAAGTGCGAGCATAAAAATTTTTCACATGAGGAGATGTGTTATAAAATAATATAAATCATATTATAAGATTTTATTTATTAACTTAAATTTTTAGATGTGATGATTCTTTAACATTCTTTAGAGTTCATCATCAAAAAACCGTCTAAACTTTTGAAACCCCAACAATGTTTCTGACATTAACAACCTGTAAACAATCTCAGAAGTGATTTGAGTCCGATTACTTTTATGTATTGGTATAACATTGCAGCAATTATTTTACCTATGGATTAAACTGGAAATTGAATTAATCATGGGGTCCCAGCTAGATATTTGCATACTTCTCCCCCAGCCAGACAGCCACCGGCCATGAAGATGCATTATGGAATTTGATTTACTATTTATCACTCTGCTGAGCTCTATGAGTTTTTCTCTGGATACACCGTAAGATGAATTTTTGGTCACATCAAAGCACATTTTTCACTCGAAAATCGCAGAGTCTAACTTCTAAACGTGGGGACAAGAGACATTTGTGTTCACATTAACAGACGTGTTTACATTTCTTAATAAGCGTGTACGTACATTTTCAGTCAGTAAAGTATTTTTGGGTAGTCAAGAAAGCTCCCCGGTTTCCATGCATAGCAAAGACCAGCCGTCCATGAAGGTCACTTGACCCCATAAATTAGCGGTATTGAACATCCTAGTTGTGTTTGATTTTCTTTCCATGCTGCGAAGAAGCATCGACGGTTCCTTACATCACACTTGCCTTGCTCTTTTAGTCGTATTTTGCAGGCTATTAGCACTGCTTTTAGGTGCCTAATCCTATTCGATAACGCGCATGCACTAGCTAGACTTTTATAAGAAAGTAATAATAAATCACTGGAAAAAGGATTATGAAAATAACAACAATAATAAAGAAATAACTTGAAAACAAAACAGTCCACCCAGGTACGTGTAGTCTATATGAAGTCTCATTTTTCTTACATGATTGAGAAAACAAAACACACCATCTCAAGCGAAGAAGCACCATTCAAGCTCTCTCATTGAGTTCTTCATTTCCCTTGAGACAGCTCCACACTCAATCCATGGAGACTTCTGAAAACAATGCTGGGTATCAGAATTACTGGGAGATGACTGACATGTTTTGGAATGATGAGCTTAATAGGTACACGTCCTTTCTTATTTGCTTCCAGTGACCAAACATTTTTTCTCCCATGTACTCTTTTTTTCCAGCACTAGGGTTCCATTTATGAACAAAAGTTTTTTAATTTCGAGACAGTTTGGCAATGGGCCAGGCATCTAGCCAGAACTGTGATCCAAGCTTGCCAGACGGAGCTGCTTCACCAAAAGCTTCTAAAAGTAGAGCTTCAGAAAGAAACAGGAGGAAAAAGTTTGATGACAAGCTCTTTGCGCTTAGAGAAGCAGTCCCCAAAATCAGCAAGGTTAATTTATAGCTCATCAGTTATGAAATGTCATCAGCAGTCTAAATCATATACTGGCAACTTATGAAATGTTGTTTTTCATTTCTGGGCTGAACTCATTTAGCTGGATAAGGCTTCTATAATCAAAGATGCTATTGACTACATCCAAGATTTGCAAGAACAGGAGACTAGACTCCAAGCTGAGATCATGGGACTTGAATCTGAGAGATTGGAGAAAGAAAAGGGTTATGAATTTGAGAGAGATTGTCCAGCATTGTTAAGATCCAAGAAAACAAAATATGACCAAATTTCTGATCATAGAGCTCCCATACCATAAGTGATCCTATCGAAGTTCATCAAGTAAGTTCTACACAGTGGAGATATATATCCCACAACTTTTAAAATATATGTATATAAAAAGTTCTCTCAAAGTATCTCTAACGATTAATTAGCTATATCAGGACATTATTTACGATATATGTGCTGCTGTACTTCCAGCTTAGGGTCTCGTCCGTGGGAGAGAAGACTCTGTTTGTGAGTTTGACCTGCAGTAAGGCCAAAGAAGCTATGATTAGGATCTGCGAGGTTTTTGAATCCTTACAGCTGAAAATTATTACAGCAAGTGTCACAACTTTCTCAGGGATGGTCAAAGAGACAGTCTTGATAGAGGTCTGTCTCCTTTTGCCCCCTACCTCTCTATTATTTCACTCAAAGGAGCCTTTTGGAGAGAAAGAAAGAAGGCCAGTCTCAAGAAGCCATCAATATCAAGCTATTGGTTGATTTTTCTCATTAAAATTTGGTCACTACCATGGAAGCTGACACTAATTAATCTCTATTGCAGGCAGACGGCGAAGAGAAAGATCATCTGAAGTTAAAAATTGAAAGAGCTATTTCAGCTCTAAGTGCTCCATATAACTTCGAAGCATGTAATTAATCGAACATCGAAGTATGATTGGACCGTTGCAACCGCAGCTTAATTTGAGAAACTATATATCCATTTAGTTTATATCGATCTACTGAGTCTTCTGTTTTTTTCTCCATGGGAGAACACAAATTTTAATATTTGGTCAACCGCGGGGAGTGGAGAAATATGGGCGTCTCACTTTAAAAAAGGTGTTTACAGGATTCATTGTCAAGAAGATGGATAGTATTTTTGGTTAGTCAAGAAAGCTCCTTCTGGTTTCATTTCACTAGCAACAACGTAAATAAGACCAACCGTCCATTTTAAAAATATTTATGAAAAAAAATATTTAAAATTAAAAAATTTTAGATCATTTTCATGACATCAAAAATAATTTTAAAAAATAAAAAATATTTATAAATATATTTTTAAACAAAATATACCTTAAACAACAACAACAACAACAACCACGTAAACATTCTCGGAAAAGCTAGCGTAGTAATTGTGTTTCGTTTACTTTCAACGCTGCAGAGTTTCTACGAAGTTTCTCATACGGTCTCATGATGCAAAGAACTGTCAACGGTACTTGACACTTGCCCTTGAAAAAGTGCCTGCTTTGAATGGTCTTTAATGAGTCGTATTATACTATTATGAGCATTGCTAGCTTTTAGTTGCATAATAATTCAATTCGAGAAAACTCACTAGACGAAACATACAATCTTTTTTAAGTCCGTCAATTGATTGTACAATCCATATGTATCCAACTTAAAACGTTCTTCCTTCTATTTTATTTACTGGTTGGTTGATACAAAAATAAGTTATTAATTCCACGGATACATCATCCAATTTGTAGATTTAAAGTTTTAATGAGTTTACTCATCAAACATTATATATATATATATATATATATATATATATATATATTTAAAAAAAATCATGTCATGTTTTTAATAGTCATCTAAATCAAAATGGTCAATTCAATTTCGTTGAAAAAATCGAGATGAAACAACATCATTTTCGTCTCGATTTTAATTCCAGTCAAATTCCGGACGAAATTGTTTGAATAGTATAGAATATTAATTAAATAGTAAATTACTATAATACTAATTAGAATACTAATATATTGACAACCTTGATCTAAATTATTTTTGGACCCGTTAAATTAATTAATTTATTATGGATCAGTTCTCACAAGGTTCAATTAAAAACTCAAGCTACTCATAAAATTGGACTGTTAGGTTTCAATACGGAACCACCTAATTAAATTTAATGACAATGCTAAAGAAATAATCATGATTTATTTATTTAAAAAAATAATTTGACACGCATCGGAGCAGATGAATTGTTTAGTGGTTACTAAATCACAGTAATTGTTGTTTTTTAAAATGATTTTTCTCTTAAAAATGCAGGTGTGGACAGGGTGAATCAAAGTCACGCCGCCCTAAATTATCAACCAAATAATCTCCTGCACTTCCTCCCCCACAACATATTGAAAACGTCTTGCCCAATAAATCCTGCTTTAGACAGATGGTATTAGTTTACTTCCTGGATGTGGCATGCCAAAACCATAGTCAAGAGAAACATCAGCAGTTATTATGTGTACAAATCCTGGGTAGAATGTATTTAAACTGATTTTATTGATATCATTTTTTTAAAAATAATCTGTTGTTGATATAAATTACCAAGGAAAATATATTATTATTTAACATGTTATCTTACGCGAAAACCCTGTTGTTTTTTCAAATACAAGATCTTTAAATTTGAGATTTTGCATGGATATACACTAATTCATGATAAATAAAACGGGAGTGATAAAATTTGAACTAGTAACGATTTGATGTTCTGATATAATATCAAACAATCATCTCATCTCATCTGAAAAATAAACTTGTTATATGATATTTCAAAATATAATTTATATTATTCCCTATCATATATTTTTCCGAATCCTTGATGATTATGTATTAAGAGCAATTATTAATTACTTGGGGATATTTTGGAGAAGCTCATTTGCCTTCTCATCGCTTCTTGCCCTCGTGTAGTGAATTCTTTCATCAGAACTCGATAATCCCAAATGATATTTCCTTCTGATTTTGGATGAGAATATGCCGTCATTAATGATCACAACATGGTTACCAGGTGTTCTTGATCCAGAGATAGATATCCCCAGGGTAAAATGTATGGAAACAACGGGATGATCCAGAGTTAGACTGTTTTGTGAACACGACGACCGCTCTCAGTTTCCCCATTTTTAAGAGAAGTCAAAGGTACACCAACATGTGTAACTCAACAGCATATTCCATGCATGAGATGACTAAAATTAAAGGCCACAGGTTTCTTTTTCCGAGTCATACAGATTTAGGAAACATTGGATGTAGCAGATGTTACTATGAATTCTAGCTTGCCCACGTAATAATTGGGTTAGAAAGACAGAAAACTGATCGATGGGGAACAATTCAAAGAATCCTATCTCCACCTCTAATTCTTGAAAAAAAAAAGCTTTAAAAATATTTTATAAACTATTTTACAACGTAAGTAAGACCAACCGTCCATCATGAATGCCTGCTTTAAATGGTCTTTAATTTAGTCTCCTTTTGCAGACTTATAGCATTGCTTTTGGATGCAAAATCCAATTCGAGAACATGCACTAGACGAAAAATACAATCTTCTGTTGATCCCGGGAATTGATTGACAGATACATGGTATCAGACTCGGAACGTCCATGCTGCTCTCCTTTTATCTTATTTGGTATTGATATTTTTCTTAAAAGAATGTTCTGTATTTTTTATACAAAAATTATGTTTAATATCGATATTGAAAAGAAAAAAAAGATGGAAAATATTCTAAATATTTTTACCAAAAATTAATTTGTTTGATTACTAAGATTACAAACTTATACGTAACATATATTTATGATATCAAATAAAATAACAATTATTTTATCTTAAAACTTGCTATTCAACTGGTCTCAGATAATGATGCTCCATTATCTTCTTTTCTCGTTGGCACACCCTAGTTCCTCAGCCAAGAAAGCCCAAGACTGTCAATCTCGGTGTCACCTCTACCCAAGTCAGCAAAAATATGTTATTGATGTTCTTTGATCCTGCAAAGGGCATGTATGGGGATTTTTTTTTTATTAATTCAGAATGAGAGGCTTCATAATAGACCCACCACAACATAAAGACACAAATGTAAGGATCGCCCGTCAGTCAAGAAGTCATCGGTTTGTTCTCAGACAAAAAATAAGGCATCACTTTCCTTGTAACATTGGAAGTCTTTGAGCCATACTTTCCAAGAAACTACAACACCATATCAGCAAGTGTGGACAGGGTGAATCAAAGTCACGCCGCACTGAATCATCAAGCAAATAACCTCCTGCATTTAACTATACAGTAGATAGCCCAGTAAGAGCTTGGATTTAGTCATGTGGTTGCTAATATGATAATAACTGGAAATTTATATTGTTATTAATTTCAGGATTCATAGAATTAGTCAAGGTGCACGCGAGTCTGCCGAACACCCACATTATTTTTTTATTAACATGGGTGTTCGGCAGACTCGCGTGCACCATGACTAATTCTATGAATCCTGAAATTAATAACCATATAAATTTCCAGTTATTATCATATTAGCAACCACATGACTCAATCCAAACTCTTACTGCTTGGCTATCTACTGTATAGTTAAATGCAGGAGGTTATTTGCTTGATGATTCAGTGCGGCGTGACTTTGATTCACCCTGTCCACACTTGCTGATATGGTGTTGTAGTTTCTTCATATTAAAAATCTCTTGCCCAATCAATCCTGACTTTGACAGATGATATCAGTTTACTTCCAGGACTTGGTATGCCAGAAGCATAGTCAAGAGAAACATCAGGGTACGATGTATCCAAACAACTACTGAGAAATAATTAGTAACGATCTCTTCTGTTGCAGAATATGGAATCGACAATAAAAAAAATATATAATATGCAGATTTATAGTTATTTATTTACCGTCTACTGAATTTTTTTTATTTTATTGATATCATTTTTTTAAAAAAAATAATATGTTATTGATATAAATTACAAAAGAAAACTTTATATAATTATTTAATATCTTCTTTTTAAGTGAAAACGTTATTATTCTCTTAAGCAAAAGTTTTTTAATCTTGATATTTGTATAGGTACACGTTAATTTATGTTTATTTTTTATTAAATAAAATAAAAAATAATAAAATTTGAACCAGTAATCATCTCACCTGCAAAACAATTAACTTATTAAATAAATTTCGTTAAATCCTTCCTGATGATTTATTAAGAAAATATATTTTAATTACTTGGGGATATTTTGGAAAATCTCACTTGCCTTCTCATCGTCTTCTTGCCCTCCTGTGGTCAATTCTTCCCATTAGCACTCGACAATCCCAAATGATATTTCCACGAATCAAGTCGAGAAGTCATCACATTATTCTCCAACACAAAATAAGGCATGACTTTCGTTTGAACTTTGAACCATAATTTCCCAGAAGCTGCAAAACCATATCAGCAAGTATGGACAGGGTGAATCAAAGTCGCCCCGCACAGACGTTTTGAAACAAACAATCTCCTTCATTTGCACCCCACAGCGTGTTAGATTTCTTACCCAATCAATCCTGAATCTGTCATACGGTATTAGTTTACTTTTTGGAGATAAAACACACAAGTGATCCTTTCAGATTCCTTAATTGTCATACGGCTATTCAAAATTTCTGGAATTGCGCTATTCATTCTGTTACTGCTGAAGATGGAATTGTGAGGCCTGTCAAAGTTCTCAAAGAGGGTCTCAAATCACGAAATTATGCTAAGGTACTCGGTAGCATTGATGAAAATTGGAAATTGAGTTCTTAGAAAGTCAAGGGGAAATCAGGGAATTATCCTCAGCAGAAGTAGAAAAATGCGACAAGATTGTGAGTGATCTAAGGTCCTTGTACAGAATGCAGTGATCTTTAAGGTATCAGAATTCCAGAGTTCAATGGTGTAAATCAGGGGACAGAAACACAAAATTTTCACTGGTCCGAAACTATTAGAAAAGAAAAAAGAATGTTATCCTGTCAATTTTTGTTAATGGAATGGCTGTTTCTAAGCCATGTGAGGTGAAAAGGGAAGTTGCTAAGTTCTGCAGAGGTTTATATTCTCTAGAAAAATGGGACAGGCCCTCCTGTTCAAAACTAGAGTTAAAGAACCTTTCACCATCTGCTCTGGAAGTTTCCTCTTCTTTGGATGAAGTCAAAACTACTGTTTGGGAATGTGAGTTAAGGAATCGACAAGGAGATATTTTATATGATGAATGACTTTAACTCTTCTGATCTCTTACTTAAAGTTAATAATAGCTCCATTATAACTCTTATTCCCAAAGTCACTGGTTCCAATTTCATATAACATTCTTATAGGTTGTCTTTACAAAGTTGTCTCCAAAGTGATGGACTCAAAGGTATAATGTCTGAGATTATCGGGGACTGTCAGAACATGCCTTCACCAGATATTTACGGAGGAAAAGGTTAAGGGCCTACCTGTTGAATGAGATTTGTTTGAAATCAAGTTTAAACAAAAAAGAGTTCAACCAACCACCGTCACTTCGGCTATATTTTATTTATTTATTCATGAAATGTTATCGAATTGATTTGCATCTTTCTAGGGTCTTAAAGTCCACATCTTCGATGTCGTACTTGAAATTGTTGATTTAACATTGAAGAACAGGTTTTAGCATTAAGAGACCAATCTTATATTCCATATTGCGGCCTGAATTCAGCATTGAATTTGTGAATCTTTCATGAGATTTGTAGGTATGGATGTCTATATGAATTTGTGAAAGTTGGATTAGCGAACGTTTTGAAGTGTGACGTCGTCTCTAAGCCATAATTTCCCAGAAGCTGCAGCATCATATGAGCAGGTATGGACAGGGTGAATCGAAGCCGCGCCGCACAGAATTACGAAACAACCATTCTCCTTCCTTACCACCCACAGCATTTGAAATTTACGTCCCTTCTTCTTCTTCTTGTTAATTAATCATCTCACCTAAAAGTTTAAGTTTATACATAAGGCTTCAGAATATAATTATATTATACTCTAATATATTCTTTTAAATGAAAGTTTTTTGGGCTTGAAATTTGCATGAATCCACGTTCAATTATGCTTGGTTTTTTATCAAATAGAATGAGGGTGGTGAGATTCAAACTTGTGATCTCCGGATCAACAAGTCTTCGATACCATATTAAGGAACCATCTCACCTAAAAACTTAAGGTTATATGTGAATATAATTATATTATACTACAATTTCATCAAGAATCAACAATTGATTTATATTTAATATTATTATTTGTTTTTTTAAATTGTAATAGTTTGACGTAAGCAAAATGGCAAGTAATTTTAAACTTTAGTACGACTTGAAAAAACTATGGTATATTGTATAGTTTTGTTTAAAATAAAAATGTAATGAGAAATTTGAATAGAGGAGACTTTTTAATTAAAAAAGATATAAAAATCTTTTGAAAACAAAAGAAGGCAAGATAGTAAAGATAAAAATCAATAACAGATCAGAAAATTTTAAAAACGCATGCAGAAAAAGATAAACAAATATTTTCAATAGGAGCAATCTGATTTTAAGTAAAAAATAAAAATAGCATGAAAATGAATTTTCATAGTTAATTTTTATCTTAAAAATAAGCTTTGATGCCTATGTAGCCTTAAATTGGCTTTTCATTTTCATCATTTTTTGTTAGTAAATCTCTAAAATAGTTTTTGAATAGTGTATATATATATATATATATTATTTATGTCTATTTTAATGGTAAAAATTATTTAAAAATATCATTTTCTTATATATTATTTTAAATATAGTGTAATTATTTTATATATAATTTAATTATGCAATAGATTATATAATTAATAGGAGTAAAATATATAATTAAATAATTACTTTTAAAAAATCCTCCAACAATATAATTATTAATTTTACATATAATTTTTTACTCATCATTTTTATTATATATATCAGGAATATGTAGGAATAACTTTTTTTTTAATGCAGGCTTATATTTTTTTTAATGTTTTCTAACTTTTGACTTTTCTCTCAAAATATGTAGGAATAACTTTTTTTTTAATGTAGGCTTGTATTTTTTTTAATGTTTTCTAACTCTTACTTTTCTCTCAAAATAAAATATGTAGGAATAAAAGAAAAATAATTTTAACTATCAAGATAGCTTGCTTGTTGGAGACCTGAAAAATATGAAAATAATTAAAAGTATAAAAATATAGCTTTGCCAGGCTTGTACATGGGGTTGGACTTGCTCGAACGCTAGGCAATACCCGATAAAGCTAATTAAATTAGTATGTGTTACTTTTTATATAGTTTGCTATTCTTGAAAAATAATTTTAACAAAAACAATATTCTTAATTGGAAAATAACTTTAACAAAAAATAAAAGAAATACCCGTTCTTTGTTTGGCTAAGTACGTGGTTCCATTGGCAGATCCCTTCTTGATATCCTGATATATTAATAAAAGAAATAACAAAAAGAGAAACCCGATCGAGATAGGAGGTTCTCTTTTTTTTTTTAATTATTATTATTATTTTCAGTTTCATTCATTTAGCTGAGCAAATGGTAAGTTTATGTCGCTAACAAGTTGAATTAGACGGAACACTGATGGAATAAATTATAGAAAGAAATTAACATTTTCATTAATAATTATGTCAGAAATATTTTTTTAAAATATTTTTTGTTTAACCTAAATGTGATGGGGTCAATAATCTAGTTGAAACCAATGACTAATGCAGCATCTAGATTCTAGAGTGGTTTTACTATCTCTTTGGAAAGTAATGAAACCAATGACTAATGCAGCATCTAGATTCTAGAGTGGTTTTAGTATCTGTTTGGAAAGTAAAATATTTTTTTTTTCTGAAATATATTAAAATATTTTTTAAAAAATATTTTTGACATCAAAAAATAATCTAAAACATTAATAACATTATTTTAAAATAAATAAATAAATAAATTCATTAAAAAAAACACTTAAAACACAATTTACCAGACCACAACATGTTAGATATCACAGCAGTCAATCAAATATCAGTTGGGCATGGGGATTTTCATGCAGTACGTGTGGGACAAACAGGAAATAAACCATGAAAGATAGGTTGACAAAACATTTCCCTTTTTTTTTTTGTCTTCCTTTCAAGTCCTTTTTTAATTGTCCGTGTAAAACAACACCTTCAAGTTTTGCAGGCTTATAGATTATTACAATTACAGCACGTAACTTTTGAATTCCCAGCCATAGCTCACATTGTCTATATAAAGCCCCGCAACTCTAGCATGGTTGTGCAAGCAAACCTCACTCTACTTCTCTCATTTGAGTTCTCTCTCTGCCCTTCAACACAGCCCCACATTTCCATGGACATGATTGATAATCATTTGGAGTACCAGAATTACTGGGAGACAACCTTGTTGTGGAATGAAGATCTTGATTATAGGTACGTACCCTTTCTAACATTCTTGCATTTGATGTTCAAACTCTTTATTTTTTCATTTCTTTTATGCTTATCATTGTCCAAAGTTTTTCACTATACATAGAGTTTTCAACTTTAAAAAGTGATTTAATTTTGATACAGCTGGGAAACGAATCAGCAATTTAGTGTCGGCACCTCTGATTCTAGCTCACCGGCTGGAAATATTACTCAGACAATAGCATCCAAAAATATTGTGTCGGGGAGGAGCAGGAGGCAGAAGCTTAGTGAGAAGCTCTTGGCACTGAGAGAAGCTGTCCCCAAAATCAGTAAAGTATCTCACTAATTACTTTCATATACACGTCACAGACATAATTTAATCCAACATTAATTGATCAATAATTCCAATGTCTACCACTTCGTTTGTATGATTTGAAGAGTTGTTAATATTCTTTTCTTTCTGGGTTTGCAACATTTAGCTGGACAAGGCTTCTGTAATCAAAGATGCTATTAAGTATATCCAAGATTTGCAAGAACAAGAGAGGACACTCCAGGCTGATATAAGGGAGTTTGAATCCAGAAGATTGGAGACAAATCATATTCGTGACATCGAGGATGAGCTACCGGTGCTGTTAAGATCTAAGAGAACAAAATATGACCAAGTTTATGATCATTGGATGGCCAGAAGTGCTTGTCCTATTCAAGTTCATGAAGTAAGTGACGCTCTCTACCTCGAAAAATAAACAAGCTAAATCATTTTCCTCCCTTAGAACATCTCTTGAAATTGGAATTGAATTCATCCTGCACTCTCCACGGTCTTCCAATGGACCTGTTACTCAACAAGCTGATGGCATTAGAGGAGTTTCTAAAATCCAGACCTCATCCCTGTACCATCCCACTAATATATTGCAACTCAGATGATTTGTAAGCTCTAGAGATCAAAGTGTGACTCGGTTTGGTGCTTTTTTTTCAGCTCAGTGTCACTTCCATGGGAGAGAAAACTCTGTTCGTGAGCTTGACATGTAGTAAAACAACAGACGCCATGATCAGGATTTGTGAAGTTTTTGAATCTTTGAAGCTGAAAATTATCACAGCAAATATCACAACTCTCTCAGGGTTGGTCAAGAAGACTGTCTTGATAGAGGTCTGCCTCTTTTCTTCTTCCTCCCCATCAATTCAGTTCAAGTGACACCACTGCGTGGTGCATAACATACTTTAAGTACTGAAAAAACTCATGTGGTGCCGAATTATAATTTGCAAGATAAGAGGTTCAAATTTTTTTGATGTTTTTTTCTTAAAAAAGAAAAAAAAGAAAGAGCTTTCTCATAGAGAGTAAAATGGGGCCAGTGATCTTGAGAATAGCTATTCATTTTTAAAAACAAAATATTGACATAAACTGTTCAAAAAAAATAATTTAATTATTGCAGAATTGAAATCCTGCCAAGAAGTTATATATTCCAACTTGGTCATGATCATGAAAGTTGACAGCAATTTTGTGCGTTGCAGGTAGATGAAGAAGAGAAAGAGCATCTGAAGACGAAAATCGAAGGAAGTGTTTCAGCTCTTAGATCCGCATATAATCCTATGATGGGAATCTAAACAATGTCAAATTGAAGAACAATTTCCCTAAAGCCTTGTGTTGGAATTCTAAAATCCAAGAACAACCCTCCATGAGATGTTCCTTTTCTTAATTTTCTTTTTTTGGTATCAGGCAAGAGCTGTGCCTTGGCTAGAATAACTGGTTGGCTATTGTACGTGATTGATATTGAACAATTAATGGTGTGTTGTTGCTCAGACTCCTCTAAGTTATTTCCCATAGCAATTTTGAAATTGAATTAATCATGGGATTCCAATTAGGTATTTGCTCTCTTCTTCCCTTGCCAGCGGCTGTACGACTGTCAATAAGGCGTGATAATTAGTTTAATTATGCATGCTACAACGTCTCATGGTTTACATAATAGTTGAGACTCATCCTTGTCTCTTCAAGAATTTACAGATGATCGATTTCTGGAGTGGTAGAGTTGATGACCATAAATCTACTCTAGTATGTCTTAGTAATACTCTAGTTTCTTTGAAATCTGGGAAGCGACCAGATGTTGCTAAATCCTCCATAGAAGCCGAATACAAGGCGCTGTGGTTGATGACACTGTTGAAACCTTATGGCTTCGTTTGTTATTAATTGTTAGATCTTTATCTTGCTTCTTTATTTGTGATAATTTAGGGCTTGTCATTTTTCTGTCAATCCTGTATGGTATGCTTAATTATCATTTTGTTCATGATTGAGTTGCTAATAAGGAGATTCAGGTTCAACTCATCGATCTTTTCGAAGGAACAACTAGCTAATGTTATTACCAAACCTCCACCACATGCTTTGTTTCCTCATCTTCGGTTCGAGCGGTTGTAAAAACTATAAATAGATATTTCAAAAGACTATCTCATATTGATAAAACACAAAAGACCCTTTAAGTATAGAGAGTATATATAGGACCTACTAGTTCACATTGATAAAAGAAGACTCTCATCAAGTGTTTATATACTCTTTTCTGAAATCTTTTGTTGTTTTGTTAAAATATTTTGATAACCCTTAAAATGAAAATATTAAATTTGTAACTTTTGAAATTTATTTTCTAACGATTCAAAATTTGAAAGCATTTTCGGTTTTGGCTATCATAATTATTATAAACATAAATTCTATAATTTAAATTTAAATTATTATAACAACTTTATTTTTAAATTATTGTAATGAACACTTTAATTTCATAAATATGGTCTGTTACATTGTAGTAGCCTATAAATACCATACTGATTCTTCAAACAAGATCATCAGACACTTCTCTTCTTCTTCATCTCATTTCGTTGGACTTATCTTTTTATTTTTCTCTGTTGTTATTGTATTCTCCTATTTGAGAAAGAACTTGTTGAATCTGGAGAATACCTCATTATTAAAGAAATATTCTTAAAGACACTACTATGCACGCCTCAAGTTTTTATTTTTGTTTCTTAATTATTTTCATTGTTGCATTTCTTTCATTTTATACACAACACGAGCTTCAGGTGGAATCTCCATGCATGGATGCACACAGAGATGAATATGCCCGTCCAATCATGGCGTATCTTTATTTCAAAAAGCGCACAATCTGACTTTTTCATTGTGAAGAAGGAAGGGAAGTATTTTTGGGGAGTCAAGAAAGTTCCTTCGGTTTTCCATTTCCCCAGTAGCAACGTAAAGACCCACCGTCCATCAAGACTTGACCCCATAAACTAGTACTGGTATTGAACGTAATAATTTTGTTTCATTTCTTTTCAATGCTGTGAAATTTCTATGAACCTTCTCATTCGGTCTCACGATGCAAAGAACTGTTGACGATGCCCTTGAAAAAGTGTCTCCTTTAAAGGTCATTTAGCCGAGTATTTTTCTAGATTATTGTAGATTTTCTAAGAAAATCCAAATAGCGTGGGTGAAAAACTTATATTTTAGATAATTGATTAATTATTTTATTCTATAAATCTATTTTTTTATAACCGGAATTTCCAAGCTAGTTTGTTTGCACCATAACTAATTGTCCAAGCTAGCCCAATGAGCATGTAAAGCATTGTGGGGTGACAAGCATGTCGACAAGGTTTAAACCTAGAGTGGGAGGAAAACAATTCTCCTATCCGATCACCCGATCAAGACCTTGTTGGCGATAAATCTAATCTTTTAAAATAGTTGGTGGTGGATGACGTTTGGTAACTCTAAATAGGTCTCATTTTATTAGTTTAGAGATTCTCAAATAGTTAGTTCAATGACATTTTGAAGAAAAAAATACAATAATATTATAAAGAGATATTTCAAAAATAAATATGAAATAAAGAAAAAATAAATCCCTTTTTTAAAGAATTCTTAGTCTATTTATAAGTTATAACTATTTGATCCAGCTATAATTAGTTGATTCGTTATGGAATCATATATAAATATTTATTGTTTAAATTTCATTAAAAAAATTATTTAATAAGTATGCTCTTTCAAAAACATTTTAGAAAAAGAATTATTTTTTTCTTTGTTTCTAATTAAATTTTTTTATAATCGTTTTAATGTCTTGATATTAAAAGAAGTTTATTTTTAAAAAATAAAAATATATTATTTTAATATATTTATAAACAAAAATAAATACTTAAAAAAACAGCTATAATCACCCAAAAAAAAAACGGCATCTTCAGAAGTACCTTATACTTACTCTATAGTCTATACCACGTCCCGCATCATTGATCTACTGGTCAAATTCCAAGTGACCTCTGCCACCGTCCACCTGGCTAGTCCATATAAGTCCCATTGTTTCATGGTTGAGAAAACAAAACCCACCATCTCAAGATTCAAGTTATCTCTTTGAATTCTTTCCATTACGACAGCCCGCCCCACTCTCAATCCATGGAAAATTTTGGAGATATTTTTGATTACCAAAATTACTGGGAGATGGCTAACATGTCTTGGAATGATGAGCTTAACAGGTACTCACCCTTTCTTATTTGCTTTCAGTGATCAAACTTTTCATCTATTGTTGTTTTTCTCAGTACGAGCCCCTCTTAAGAACAAAAGTTCTTTAATTCTGAGACAGCTGGGAAATGGATCCGGCATCTAGCCAGATCTATGATTCAAGCTCGCCGGACGGAGCTGCTTCAGCAATAGCCTCTAGAAATACAGTTTCAGAGAGGAACAGGAGGAGGAAGCTTAACGACAAGCTGTTCGCGCTTAGAGAAGCAGTCCCCAAGATCAGCAAGGTTAATTCATAGCTCATTCTTAATATTGACATGTCATTCACAATCTAAATCATACACTGTTAGTAAATCACATTGATTGTTGGATATGATTATTTTTTTCCTGTTCTTGTTTTTCTTTTCTGGGCTTATCTCATTTAGATGGACAAGGCTTCTATAATCAAAGATGCTATTGACTACATCAAAGATTTGCAGCAGCAAGAATCGAGACTCCAAGCTGAGATAAGGGAGCTTGAGTCCGAGAGATTGGAGAAAGACCTGCCAGTCTTGTTAACATCCAAGAAAATTCCTGATCCCAGAAGGGATCCCATAGAAGTTCATCAAGTAAGTTCTAAGCAGTGGAGATAGGCCACAATTTTTCAACTATCAAAAAATAAAATCTCTCTCTCGAAGTATCTCGAATGATAAATCAGTTCTATTCGTAAATTTAAGACATGTGTGCTGATGTGCTTCCAGCTTAGGGTTACATCCATGGGAGAGAAGACTCTGTTTGTGAGTTTGACATGCAGTAAAGCTAGAGAAGCAACGGCTAGGATCTGCGAGGTTTTTGAATCTTTGAAGGTGAAGATCATTACAGCAAGTGTCACAGCTGTCTCAGGGATGGTCAAGACGACAATCTTGATAGAGGTCTCTCTCTTTTTTCCTCCCCACTCCTCGATTATTGAATATAATGAATGTTAAGCAACATGAAATGCCTGCTTAAGATACATGTAAATGTTGATACAGAACTTTCGATTTCATGTAGAGGTTATATCGTAGGTATAAATCATATCTATTTAGTGAAGATTATGAGGTTAAATCTACATATCAAATCTTTAAATAAGGGTTGCAAGAGCTGAGAATTGCTAGAATCATGGATTCTAAAAAGAACAATAGCAAAATATGCAAAAAGATAAGTCATCCATGATAGATTTTTTCTTCTTAAAAATAAAAAAACAGGGATATATATATATATATATATATATATATATATATAACAAATTATACGGAAAAATATTTTCAGTGAGACGACTTAAAAGGGCTTGTGCAGTTGTTTTTCCATGTTAGATTATGAGCTTGTTTGATTCTATATATAATAACAAACTATATATTTAAATATTTTCAGTTTCATGGTGTGAACTAGAGAGAATTATAATGGAAAAAAAGAGAAATATTGTTTGATTCTACTCATAAATGTTTTCAGTTTCATGGTGTGAACTAGAGAGAATTATAATGGGAAAAAAAGAGAAATATTGTTTGATTCTACTCATAAATGTTTGGTCATCATCATGAAAGCTGACACCAGTTAATTTGTTTTGCAGGCAGATTGGGAAGAGATGGATCATCTGAAATTAAAAATTGAAAGAGCTATTTCGGCTCTGAGTGGTCCATAGAATCCTCAAAGCATGTAGCTAATAGAAAATCGAAGTGCCACAGCTTTGAGGAACCATTTCCAATTAGTTTAATTAATCTTTTTCTTCTCTTATTTTCTTTAGTTTTAAGATGTATGTTCAAGACTTGCTTGCTTCAATAAGAATTACAGATTGTCGATTGCACTTTAGATTGTGCAATTAACATTTAGTTTTTATCTCTTTAATAATTAATTGATAGAATTACCTCATGCTCAATTTCATATCATGGTAATTATGACCAAGGTTCTCCATTCCATTTCATTCTGTGTATTAAATTTTCTCTCGTTTAAAATTTTGATCTGTTCTAGAAATTCCATCCGAAACATTCATGTTTTGTTTCGCTCGTTCTGTTTTCGGCCAAGTAATGTTTTTTTCCTTCTAAATAGTTTATAGTTTTAAAATATCAATTATATATCTTAATTCAACTGTTAGATTGAGATGAAATTTTACAAGAAGTTTCTTAACATATTGATATATACTAGGTTAAAATTTCTGAGTAAAAGAGAATATAATGATATTCTTGTAATATTGTCTAGATTCATAATTTTGTTCGGAAAAATAATTTTATTATGTCTTTTTTAGATTATTTTTTCTCAATTTTATCATTTAACAATGAGTTTATTAGGAATTGAACTTTATAATTTATTTTGTTTAAGTTTATCATGGTCTTATAACCTAGGTTACAAATTTGAAAGGTTGACCTCAGTTGATCCAATATATTATAGTTTTAATATTTTTTTAAAATGTCAACTTGATTTTTTAGTCAAACTATATTTTTATTAATCTTTCATGTTTTCTTTGGACTTATTAAGTCGATCAAATTATATCGGTTAAACCCTTATTTTTTTACTTAACTTTGAAATTTGAATTGCACAACTTCAAAAAAATTCATCTTTGGATTTGAACTAAATAATTATGTTTGTTGAATTAACATTTCTAATATATATATATATATATATATATATATATAAAACAATACAATTTCGAAAGTCTCAAAACCAAAATATTATATTCCAACTGAAAAATTAAACAAAAACTAAAATGAAATTGACAGACTTGATTATAGAGGTGTTTGATACTGCGTTTCAAAAACATTTAAGAAAAATAAATTAAAAAAATTAGTGTTTTTCAATAATTTTAATGTGTTCGAATAAAAAATCAAAAAATCAGTTTGACATATATTTTTTTTTAATAAAAATAATATATTTTAAAAAACAACTAACTACAATA
This sequence comes from Salix exigua, assembly GCA_032356905.1. Lineage (NCBI taxonomy): Eukaryota > Viridiplantae > Streptophyta > Magnoliopsida > Malpighiales > Salicaceae > Salix > Salix exigua. Next base: position 12,465,105 of record CM063605.1, read on the forward strand.
TCACTATCCAACGTATTCCAATCCAGAAGTCTTGTCAAACAAGAAAGAACGCGTCACTTTCTTACAACCTTGGAAATCTTTGAGCCGTAATTTCCGGGAAGCTGCCAGCAAGGAAAGATGGGTTTCTATTTCAGTCACTCCAATAATACATCCATATTTTGTGATGAATATATAAAAATAATTTTAAAATATAAATATATTATATTACTATATTTTTAAATATAAAAATATTTTAAAAAACAACTATTATTCTTTCTCTTTCTCCAAGCAACCTAATGGTAACTCTACCGCATGGAAGAAATCGTACTCCTACCATTAAAATGATTTATTATCCGGTGCTCTCCTTTTAATTCTTATTTGCTTTTGATTATTCCACATTATTTTTCTTTTTTCATGGTGCCTTTTTTTTATTTTGGTTAATTTTTAACGATTAATTAACTTGGTTTGCTCTCTCAGCGATCCCTTTTTAGAGTTTTCTTTTCCCTTTTGATAATAATCGAGATTACTCATTTAATAAAGCTAGTGCTAGTTGATGGAAAGCTAGCAATAGAAAGAACACAAAATCATATATACAAAACGTAAATAAAAGTTGATTAATTAAGCTAGAAGAAGAAGAAGAAACTCTCTATGAAGGTCATTAATTATGTGGTCAAATCTCCATCAACTATCTTCAAAAAAAAAAAAACTATATAAGCCAAAACCATGAGAGCTTGATGTTGAAATTTTATGTCAAAAGTTGTTCTATATTGCTCGGCATACACCATCGTAAGCCTAGCCAATCAATGCAAAAATTACTCAAAAAGTCATTAAGATTCATAATTGTAATGGAAAAGATGTTGAACAAACTCTCTTTAAGCAGCATAAACCCTCTTTAATATTTCTATAATTAACTGAGATAAATAAAATGAACGGGGATTTGAGCCACAAAATTTATGAAACAAAACTCCGGAAATAATAATAATAATAATAATAGAAATATTATTATTATTATTTCCAGAGTTCATGTGATGTGAAAATAGAAAATTGAAAATCTAGAGATGTAAACGAAGTGGAATTTATTTCCATGACACCTTCCTAGAAAATTCTTAATTCAGGAAGAGGATTTCAGACAAGAGACCCACCAAGGCTTTAAATGCTCGAGGTTAGAAGTATGCGGCACGAGTGAAGTCAAGAGTCACCACTTCATTTCATTGTCAAGCCCAAAAGAAGACGTCACTTTCCTTTGAACATTGAAGTCTCTGAGCAGTAATTTCCCAGCCACCATCATATGAGCAAGTATGGACAGGCTGAATCAAAGTCGCGCCGCACAGAATTCAAACATCCCAATTATAAAAAAAAAAAAACATATAGAATTAATTTAAAATTATTATTTTTTAATTTAAAGTATAAAATATAAATAAGAATTTTAAATTTTATTTCAAAACACTTTTAAAACATCGTGCAAACAGTGCCTTCGTTTTTCTTCCTAATTTCCTTGATATTTGAAATTAAAAAAGAGAAATCAAATTTTCTTCACGATCAAAAGACATCATCTACTTCTAAAATGACGTGGTGCTTACGTGGCTTGGCCACACATGACGTGTGAGTGAGTGGTCGATAGCGATTCGGCCACCGGTGGGTCCATCCAATCGATCGCTCTGCTGTGGGCCGAAATGATTTAAAGTTATAAGAATTTATTAATTCCTTTAAAAAAAATTAAAAAACCCAGTTGATGGGATTTCCCAAAAACAACATCCATACAGAGGCGCCAACAAATCAGTGTTTTTTGAAAATATTTATTATTTTAAAATATTAAAATAATATATTTTTTAAAAAAATCATTTATGATATCATTATATCAAAAATATCTAAAAATATTATTTTTTTAATTTAAAATAAAAAATAAATAAATAAAATTTAATTTTTTATATAAACATCTTCGGTTCGCAATGGCAATCATAGCCAATCATAGCCAAGTGTCGGTGTTTACTTTAGGAAAATTGAAAGGAGGAATAAGAGGCCACATTCCAACTGTAGTTCCACAACAGTAATACGTTGTTCGCTTTTACCACCTTTTTGTTTTGCTGGTTCGTTCCTTTATTTTTTTTATTAATATAATTATCTTATTGTGTATTTTAATTAATTTTATGAAATTTAAAGTTAATAATTATATAATTTTTAATAAATACTATATTAATAACTATAAAGTTAAAACCCAAGAACATAAAAAAAAAAAAAAACTCTTATTCTCATGCTCCTACCATTCCTACTACATGCTGGTCGAATTAGCGACGGAACGCTAGTGGAATAAAATATAGCATTCAATTATTATTCCCATAGATCACCATGTCAGAAATGTTTTAAATGGCTTGAAAAATAATATTTTTTTAAAAAAAAGAAAAATAATTTTTATTAATAATTCTATCAGAAACATTTTAAATCCTTCAAAAAAAACATCCAAAATTTAATTTACCAAATCTTTCTCCAAGATGTCGAAGTATGGGAGGGATTGGATAAAAACATTACAAAACAGTAATTCGAGGACAGAAAAAATAAATAAATTGACACGTCATTTACCTAGTTCAGGGGCTTATACATCAATTCCTATAAATTTGCTAGCCTTATCGTCCCCCATGAGTTTCCGACCAAGAATAATCCTTTTACAAGACAATCTCCTCTATTTCTATTGAAATAGCTAGCCTTATCATCCCCCATGAATTTCCGACCAAGAATAATGATTTTACAGGACAATCTCCTCTATTTTTTTTAATATTAAAATAGCAAGCCTTATCATCCCCCATGAATTTCCAGCCAAGAATAATCCTTTTACAAAACAATCTCCTCTATTTTTTTTTTATTAAAATAGCTTGATAAGATATAAAGGCTAAAGATTACGAAATGAAATGCTATAAATAAAATTTATCTAATCCTATCACATTTATAGTTAATAATAAGATTCCCAAACTGTCAATTTCCAACCAAATTAATAGATTAAACTTGGCCTCCAACTTGTACCAAGGTTTTCGTTTTGAGAAATACCAAGAACTAGGGTGAGCAAAAAAACCGAACAACCGAATAAACCGAGAAAACTGAAAAAAAAATAACCGAAAAAACCGAACCGAAAAAAAACCCGATTAAACCGATTGTAAAATTTTGAAAGAAAATCCGGTTTCGGTTCGGTTTCGATTCATGCTGAACGAACCGATTTACCGAACCGAACCGGTTCGGTTCGGTTGACAGTGTTAGACTGTTAGTATAAATAGAAAACGAAAAATCCTAGATCTACTTCGTCTAATCGTCTGCCTCTCGCCTCCCCTCCTCTCCTCTGCATCTAAGCCGAAAACAATCTCCTTCCCTCTCGCCTCCCCCCTCCCACTGCAAGACTGCACCTAACAGCATAGCAGCATCTCGCTCGCCTCCTCTGCAAAAACAGTCTCCTTCCATCTCGCCTCTCGCAACTTAAATCTCCCTCCATCTTATCTCCGTTGGCTATCTCACTCTGCAGATTGGTTTCAAGCCCTTTCTCCTTAAAGCCCAACAAGACCAGGAACAACAACAGCAATCTCTCCATAGTCAAGAAACCTCAATCAACGACCAATAATAATACTCCCCGGTTAGCTCGACAATCCCATTTCCATTTAATTTATTTGATAAAGATAATGCCACTTTCAGGTATTAATTTGATCATTTGGGTTTCATTGCTTTGATGTGCGGTAGCATTTGATGTTTTTAAGGTCTTTTACGTACTTTTGATTTGGTGCTTTCTGATGGTTTTAATATGAGGATGTCAAGACCATCGAAAATCACCTGGAAAGCAATTGATAGTTTTTTATTTTTCTTATGCTTTTGCTATAAGAATATCAAAACCATTCAAAAACATCTAAAAAAATTGAAAATGAATTGTCAGTAGCATTATTAAGCACATACTTAATCAGTTTGAAATTGAAAAAATGTCAGTGTTATTCTTTGTTGTCCTGATTGTGGCTTGGAGCAGCGTTGTTAACTGGGAAGCCTTGATATGCTGCCACACCTAGATTGTTAGGGCTGCAATATGGATATTCAATGTGATATACTAATGGCAGAATCAATTCTGTTTTATTTTCTCATTAATTTTGTTTTTTGTTTTCATGCAATGTGATATCTCCTTCATTAATATGTTAATTTCTCTTCATTTTTGCCATCAATTCTGTTTTCTTTTTTCATTAATTTTGTTTCACCCTGAGATACACAAACTGGCTTGAAATATATCAGTAACCTTTGATGCGATTGTAGACATTTGAATTACTATAATTCTAATTGTCTTAAACATATATATATATATATATATATATTCTATTTCAAAGACTGAATCTTATTCCTGGTTACTGTATACTGTATATTAGCTTGCTGCCATGAAGACTTCACCATTGTATATTGCACCATGATTAACATGTTTATATGATTAAAATGTTTAAATTATTATGAATATATGCAGCAAATATATTGTGAATTATAAAAATATATATTAACATGTTTTGATCTTTTTCATTTGGTAATTACAGATGGAGAACCGTCAAAACCAAAATGTTTCATCCACCGATACTACCCCCACATCAACGTTTAATGCCCTCAGTTCAAACACCCAACCTATATCAACCACTGTAGGATCTGTCATAAATGATAAAGGTAAACAACATGAAGCCCTTACATTAAGAAAAAAAATGTTGATGATAGGAAAAAGTCACAAATTTGGGATCATTTTACAAGACTTGATGGTGACCCTATAAGTCCTATAGCTGAATGTAATTATTGTAAAAAGACTTATGCATGTCATACTGTTCTGAATGGAACAAGTAATATGTGGAGTCATTTGAAAATATGCAAAAAATTCCCTTTTGTGGTTGATAAGAAGCAAAAACTTTTGGTATTAGAACCTAAGAAAGAGAGTGATGAATCGGAAGACAAAAATATGGGCACTCTAAAGGCAATAGCTTATAATTATGAAGAAAGTAGACTAGCATTATCAAAAATGATTATAATTGATGAGTTGCCTTTTAATTTTGTGGAGGGTAGGGGATTTAGATTATTTTTGAGGACAATACAACGTAGATTTGATAGTCCTTCTCGTTTTACTGTTGTGAAAGATTGTTTGAAAATTTATGTTAACGAGAAGGAAAAATTGATGATAGCACTTAGGGGTCAACGATTATGTTTGACAACAGACACATGGACATCAATCCAAAACATTAATTATATGTCTTTAACGGCTCATTGGATTGATAGTGAGTGGAAATTGCATAAAAGAATTCTCAATTTCTGTCAAGTTTCAAATCATACTGGTGAGATAATTGGTCAAGTGATTGAGAATTGTTTGTTGGAGTGGGGTATTGATAAACTTTTAAGCTATTACTGATGAGACAATGCAAGCTCTAATAATGTGACTATTTCATATTTGAAGAATGTGATGATAGATTGGTCATCTAATATATTGTTAAATGATTATTTGCATGTAAGATGTTGTGCACATATTGTAAACCTTATTGTGAGTGATGGTTTGAAAGAGATTAATGCTTGATTGTTAAGATTAGAAATGCGAGTAAGGTTTGTGAGATCTTCACCTGCGAGGCTGCTTGCATTTAAAAAGTGTGCAGAAAAATTGCATATAGAGTGTAAGAAGTTATTATGTTTGGATGTTGCAACTCGATGGAATTCAACTTATCTTATATTGGATCTTCGTTGAAAGATTTGAAAAGGTGTTTGTGAGGTTAGGTGAGAGTGACACTAGGTATATGGGTTATTTTTTAGAGGTTGATCAAAAAGGGAATAAAAAAAATATAGGGCCACCTGGTTCGGAGGATTGGGAAAATGGTAGAATTTTGGTCAAGTTTTTAAAGATCTTTTACACAGTTACAGTAAAGTTTTCTGGCTCATTACATGTGACATCAAATTCTTTCTTCAATGAATTGGTTTACATGCAGACAAACTTGTTGAAATTGTGTAAAAGTAGAGATGATGTTTTAAGTGGAATGGCGATGAAAATGATGTTGAAGTTTGAGAAGTATTGGGGTTATGATGCAAATCAGAATTTCATATTGTATGTGGCTAATGTTTTAGATCCACGTTTTAAGTTGAAATATGTTAAATTTTGTTTTGGTGAGTTGCATGCTCATCACAAAGCACAAGATTTAACAACAAAGGTGAAAGATCATTTAGTAAGACTATATGAGTTTTATTTAAGAGCTAATGAAGTGGAGGATGATAATAGACATATTCATGATGTTAATGATATGGATTGCAATGAAATTGAGGTTGGTGATAATACTTTTACACGATTCAAAAGACATTTACAAGAGGAAGATATTGTAGAAAATAAAAATGAAGTTGAGAGGTATTTGAATGATGGTTGTGAGGATCTTGATGATGATAAATTAGATATTTTAGGTTGGTGGAAGGTGAATGCTTCGAAATATAAAATATTTCCGAAGGTTGCACAACATGTTTTAGCTATTCCTATATCAACAGTGGCTTCTGAATCAACTTTTAGCACAAGCGGTCGTATACTCGACCAATTCCGAAGTTCTTTATCTCCAGCAACTGTTCAAGCACTTGTTTGTTGTCAAAATTGGTTGCATGGATCAATCCCGATCGACACTACAACATCGATGAATGATTATGAAATATATGAAAATCTTGAATCAGGTTACTTTTCTTATACACTTGTCTTTTTTATTTTATTATTTATTAATCAGCTTATTTTCAATCTAACATATCTATTTTTTTTTTGTAGAATATGGTGGACAACTAAATCTAGCAACGGATGATAATTAATTCAAAGCAGATGTACTTCTTGATGTTTTTTATGTTATTGTTTCTATTTCTTTATTTTGAAGCCCTTTGACGGCATTTCTTGTAATTTAAATTTAAATTTTTTCACTTGGGTAGTTTTAATTATTTCGTCACATGCTAAATTAAACAAAATAAAAGTATTAGAAAGGTTAAAAAAATTTAATAAACATTATATTAACAATTTAATACATTAATATTTTTTAGTAGTTGCCAAAAAATTAAAAATATTTTGGGTTTATATAAGAAAATCAGTTTTTTTCAATTTAATACATTAATCATTATAAGCCCGTCAAAAAGCCCAACTGAAAGCCCAATAGAAAGCCCAACAGAAAGCCCATAACCCAATTTCGGTTTTTTTCAATTTTTAAGCAAAAAAACCGAACCGAACCGAACCGAAAGTGGTCAGTTTTTGATATGTTCGGTTCGGTTTCGGTTTGAATTTAAAAAAATAAATAAATTTCGGTTTGGTTACTTTTTTTGATAAAAACCGAACCGAACCGAAAATGCTCACTCCTACCAAGAACAATCCAATTAAAATATATCTTTTTAATTGGATTTGTTTTTTAATTGAATTTAAAAAAAAAAACTAAAATATAAATTGTATTATACGTGATTTAAGAGGCGCAGGAGGTGCAAACGGCAACCAGTTGGGTATGGGGACTTTCATGCAGTGCGTCCAAGACAAGGACAGAAACTAAACCATGAAATATATGTGGACATCACATTTCCCCCTTTATTCTTCTTCCTTTGAAGTCCTTTATTACATGTCGTCAACAACCTATTCAAGTTTTGTAGGTGTTTTTTGTCGCTATATTTCAAAAAAAAATTATTTTTTATATATTTATAGATTGTTAATGTCAAAATAATTTAAAAAAAAATAAAAAAATAAAATATTTTTAAATAAAAAACATTTAAAAACAACCACGATCATAATTCGGTGCGAGTACTATCATATATTATTAATTAATTGAATTCACAACGGTTTCATCATCAAAACATTAATTTTATATTGATTTTTTTTTTTAACAAGATCACTTAAATTATAAAGTAAACTCAGTGATACTTCTATATTATTGTTTTACAATTACAGCACATAACTCTTGAATTCCCAGCCATAGCTCACATTGTCTATATAAAGCCCCACAACTCTGGCATGGTTGTGCAAGCAACACTCACTCTACTTCTCTCGTTCGAGTTCTCTCTCTGCCCTCCAACACAGCCCCACATTTCCATGGACATCATTGATAATCATTTGGAGTACCAGAATTACTGGGAGACAACCTTGTTGTGGAATGAAGATCTTGATTATAGGTTCGTACCCTTTCTAACATTCTTAATTGCTTTTGATGTTCAAACTCTTTATTTTTTTTTCATTTCTTTTAAGCTTATCATTGTCCGAAGTTTTTCACTATAGAGTTTTCAACTTAAAAAAGTGGTTTGATTTTGATACAGCTGGGAAACGAATCAGCAATTTAGTGTCGGCACCTCTGATTCTAGCTCACCGGATGGAAATACTCAGACAATAGCAGCCAGAAATATTGTGTCGGAGAGGAGCAGGAGGCAGAAGCTTAGTGAGAAGCTCTTGGCACTGAGAGAAGCTGTCCCCAATATCAGCAAAGTATCTCACTAATCACTTTCATATACATCTCATAGACATAATTTAATCCAACGTTAATTGATCAATAGTTCCAATGTCTACTACTTCGTTTGTATGGGTTGAAGAGTTGTTAATATTCTTTTCTTTCTGGGTTTGCAACATTTAGCTGGACAAGGCTTCTGTAATCAAAGATGCTATTAAGTATATCCAAGATTTGCAAGAACAAGAGAGGAGACTCCAGGCTGATATAGGGGAGCTTGAATCCAGAAGATTGGAGAAAAAACATACTCGTGACATCGAGGATGAGCTACCGGTGCTGTTAAGATCCAAGAGAACAAAATATGACCAAGTTTATGATCATTGGATGGCCAGAAGTGCTTGTCCTATTCAAGTTCATGACGTAAGTTACGCTCTATACCTCGAAAAATAAACAAGCTAAATCATTTTCCTCCCTTAGAAAATCTCTTGAAATTGGAATTGAATTCATCCTGCACTCTCCGCGGTCTTCCAATGGACCTGTTATCAACAAGCTGATGGCATTAGAGAAGCTTCTAAAATCCAGACCTCATCCCTGTAACATCCCACTAATATATTGCAACTCAGATGATTTGTAAGCTCTAGAGATCAAATTGTGACTCTGTTTGGTGCTGTTTTTTCAGCTCAGTGTCACTTCCATGGGAGAGAAAACTCTGTTCGTGAGCTTGACATGTAGTAAAACAACAGACGCCATGATCAGGATTTGTGAGCTTTTTGAATCTTTGAAGCTGAAAATCATCACAGCAAATATCACAACTCTCTCAGGGATGGTCAAGAAGACTGTCTTGATAGAGGTCTGCCTCTTTTCTTCTTCTTCCACCCCATCAATTCAGTTCAAGTGACACCACTGCGTGGTGCATAACATACTTGAAGTACTGAAAAAAACTCAATGTGGTGCCGAATTATAATTTGCAAGATAAGAGGTTCAAATTTTTTTGATGGTTTTTTTCTTAAAAAATAAAACAAGAAAGAGCTAGCTTTCTCATAGAGAATAAAATGGGGCCAGTGATCTTGAGAATAGCTGTTCATTTTTAAAAACAAATATTGACATGAACTGTTCAAAACAAATATATTGAATTATTGAAGAATTGAAATCCTGACAAGAAGCTGTATATTCCAACTTGATCATGATCATGATCATGAAAGTTGACAGCAATTTTGTGTGTTGCAGGTAGATGAAGAAGAGAAAGAGCATCTGAAGACGAAAATCGAAAGAGGTGTTTCATCTCTTAGATCCCCATATAATCCTATGATGGGGATCCAAACAATGTCAACAATTTCCCTGTAGCCTTGCGTTGGGATTCTAAAATCCAAGAACAACCCTATCCATGAGTTGTTCCTTTTCTTTTTCCTTTTCTGGGTATCAGCCAAGAGCAGTGCCTTGGCAGCTTGGCTAGAATAACTGGTTGGGTATTGTGATTAACACTGTACAATGAATGGTGTGTTGCTGCTCAGACTCCTCTAAGATGTTGCCCATACCAATTTTGTGTCCAGTTTCTTTCAATGATTTAAATAAATAAACTGAATCTTCTTATTTTGCCTCATTTTGCAAAGCTAAAACGATATCCATGGAAGAGGATCGTGCTGTTGGCTTCATATAAATTTGGGGTCCCTGAATCTGAAACTCGTGCCATTAATGACTTTTTGGTTAGAAGGTAAGAAATAGAAGACGCTTGACAATAACAAAGGGAATCTTGGTTTCCAGTTTTGCCTGCGTCCTTTCCCCCATGCAAGCAAACCTATGACTAAATTTGAGTTGAAAATTTTTGTTGACTCAGCTTACATATAAAGATGATGATTTGGCTTGAAAAATCTCATTAAATCAAACACAAAACTCATATTTCAACTATACACAACCAATCAATTTGAAGCTGGAATCAACGTGCAGCCGCAACTGAATTTATTATATATATATGTAATTATTTTGTAGCTGCTGTTCTGTCCTGCTTTTATATGGGTTCATGCATCCGGTCATTATGTTGCAATATGTTAGTCAACTAGTTGAATTTGAAAACTTAAATTATTAGTCATGTTTTTCAGATTTTTTTTAATATAATTAAATATTAGAATTACTTTGTTAATAGGATTCTAATATTATATAAAATAAATTATCTTAACTTAAAACTTAAATAGTTAGGCAAGTATCTCAAAACTTAATTATACTACTTTCTAATACCATTTGTACCAAGGTTTTTTGTATAATCACTCAACTTAATCATGCTATTTAATGATTCAATAGGAAATAAAGAGAGATTCGGGAATGCAAGGAGTGAGCCACCAAAAATTTAGATTCTTTGTGTGTTTGGTTGCAAGGAAAGTATTGTAGGAAAGTTGAAGAGATTTGAAAGAAAACAATGGTGAGCAAATTGAGAGTTGTTTTTTTCCATGTCAATATACATTTACTATTTCAAATTTGTTGTCAATCAACATTTTAACATGTGTCAACTTTATCGAACTCATGTGATGTCATCATGATGATAAGTTTGAAAAAGAACCAAAAAGTATATTCATATTAACAAATTTTCTTGAGGAAACAATTTTAAAAAATAGAATTATATTAAGAAAATATCAAGAATACAAAGATAAAATATGTGATTAATTCTCCATGGATGGAAGAACACCCTTTGGTTGTCAATATTTGTAAATGATATTGCGACATGACTGCTTTTTTGTTTTTGTTTAACAATTATGTTCAAAACCCCTTATTAAATAAAATTTTAATTGTTAATCTCAACTCGGGTAAAGTTCGATCATAAAAATCAACTTGGATTAATTTTTTTTAAAAATATTTATTTTTTTAAAAAATTTAGCGTGTACATGCCTTAATCAAGCATATTAACTCAATTTGTTTTGGTATAATTAACCAAAAAATACTTCTTCTATTTTTTTAAAAAAATCATTTAGTTCTAGAAATGATATGCTAATGAAATAGATTTTTTTATAATTTTTATAGAGCTATTTTTTTTTAATGTAAACGTTCTATTACAATTTTATTGGCGTAATGTTTGAACAATTGTGATTAACAAGTGTGCACATCCACTTTGACTCAAAAACCAGCCTCTCCTAACCAAACCTGGTAATTTTGTTTTGTTCTGGCCAAAAAGTTTAGTGTCATTAAATAAACCGGGATGAAACAATATTTTTTTCATCTCGGTTTTAATTCTGACCGGAACGTCTTGGTATCGTTACGGCTCAAAATCATAATATTTTTTTTTATTTTAGAATATTTTAATATTTTAATATTTTAAAATTTTAGAGACGTTTCTAATTTTGTGATTTTGTTTGACTTTGTGTTTGTATTGTATAATTTAAAATTAATTTATTTAGAATTTAAATTATACTTCTTAAATTAATATTTTATTTTTTTCATATATATATATATATATATAAAATTAAAAATATGAACAATACAACCCCGAATATATATATATATATATATATATAAAATTAAAAATATGAACAATACAACCCCGAATATATATATATATATATATATATATATATATATATATGTTTTTAATACCATCACATCAAAACTATGTAAAAATATTAAATATATATATATATATATATATATGTTTTTTTTAATACCATCACATCAAAACTATTTAAAAATATTAAAAAATTATTTATTTTTAAAAAAAAATCAAATTTAACAGATCCCGAGTGGACTTTAAAAGAGACCTATATATATATATATATATATATATATATATATGTTTTTTTTAATACCATCACATCAAAACTATTTAAAAATATTAAAAAATTATTTATTTTTTTAAAAATCAAATTGAATAGATCCCGAGTGGACTTTACAAGAGACCCACAACAATATCATAAAAAATAAACTTGGATGCCCCTCGTTTGAGCATCCACCATGAGAGTAAAGTCAAGTCTAGAAGGCATCACTTTCTTTCCAACTGTACGTGGAGTTTTGGGCCACAATTTTCCAATATGTACACCACCACACCAACAGCCGTGGACGGTTGGATTACCTTTTCGGATGCGTCTAACTCGCCATTATCTCATTCGCCATTAACTCACGTAGCATCATATAAATATCCTGATATTTTATCTCAATTTTGCTAGCATTTATTTTTGTTATAGCATGGTTAAGAAAATGTTTAGAAAAATAGAGCTTTATATCAAGTGGACTTCATTGCTTAGATCATGGATTTTCTGGGTTAAGCATCAAACCCTAGATTAATCCAATATATCAATGTTTTAATATTGAAAATATCATCTTGATTTTTTGAAATAATATATACCTTATTCCGTGTAAATTGGCAGAGCTACATAGAGGAGACAATGGAATTGCCCAGCAATTCATTCAAAGTGTTATAGACAAGGGACAGCACTAGCTAGCAAGCTATACTTCACGAAATTCAGTGACGTAGAATGGATGACGTATTCATATACAAGTAATCATCGGCATCACAAGAAAAGGGAAGAACATTGCCATCAAAGTCATCATCCTGCGTAATTGACTTCCCAAAACGACTTCCCAAAACACTTACACTGAATACGAATGCGATATATCCTTTTCAAGTGGCGGTAACCTTAGACAATGAATGAGATCTCCGAATAACTCAATTCGCTATATTGTTCTTCATAAACCTGGCAAGACAAAAGATGATCGATCAATGCATGTCTATTTGCAAATTCATGGTTGATATCTGTGTAGTTTTGTCCCCATAATTCTATGAAATTCACAATTGGTCCTTAAGCATTCCTCATTTGCCAATTTTAATAACAATTATATTATTTCTTAAAAGAAATGCATATAATATCCCCGTGCACCTGCCTGTGACAGTTAATTAAAGCTGGATATCTGTTGATCTGGTTGGCATAATTCTAGACAGATCATACCTGACTGTACAGTAGAAAAAATTACTCCAGTTAGTGCGTTGCATGTGTACAAGGGCATGTTTGTGTGTGTTGATAAAGGATAACCTTTTTGAAAATGAGGCCATTTCATAAAGAATAACTTGGGGATCACTTCCACCAGACTTGCTTTCTTGACAATTAACAAAGGGAATCTTGATTTTGTGTATTTTTGTTGGCATCGTATTTTATAGAGCATTTTTTGTTGTTGTTGTTGATTAAGAATAAGATATGTTGTTACTCAATTTGGTGGCCTGCACGAGCAATTTTTTTATATATATTTGATATGCTTTTTTGAAAAAAGGACAAAATTGCAAAATACAAAAAATGTTGGGGAACAACTCTGGCCATCAACAGCTATCCTCAAGGCAAGTCACGATTAACTTCTTCTTTTTCTCAAAAGAGGTGACTTGGCCATTGCATCAAGTGATTCTGCATGCAGTAGCCAAGTTATTCATGAATAAATAATAATAAAAAAGATAATTTATTATGAATGAATAAACCAAACACCAAAGCGGGATTTAACACTTGGCTAAAACAAAATTTCAATGCTAAAAAATAATATCTAAATAAAATAATTAAGATCACTGATCATGGTCTTCTATTCCTCGTATTTTATATCACTATAATAAACAAGATGAATAAATGAATTTCGATTTTATCCAAGTCAATCTGCTTCCTCGATCTAGCGGACAATATATATCACGCATTGTCAATGGTCTTCGATCTCGCATTTTCATGAACGCCACCCACATGCCCCTTCAGACAGGCATTCATTCGGGCATGTGTCGAGCACGCCCTTGCTAGCCAGGTCCATATTATCCGCCGAGTGAGGACTAGCCTCACATATACATCACGGTGAGCAATTCCCCGCATGAGACACATTTGAAACTAGATAGAATAATATAAATTATATCATAAAATCTTATTTATATATTTAAGATTTTAGATAAGATGGTTATTTAATAGGGTAGTTGCTGGACTTGAGAGACAGCAACAAACTCCTTTTTTTCAAAGTTAAATTATGATTTTCAAACCTATTTTCGCATCTTAATGAGCATCAAATTTAACAGGATAAATAACTAGAAATTTAAATTTAATGAGATTTGGCAACTGAATTACCTCCTGAAACCTTCTCTGTGTATCCGAATTGAAATTGAAGAATCCCTTGTTTATTGTCAAAACAAAGAAAATTCGGTGGAAGTGATCCAAAATTATTTTGGATACACATTGTTAATGATTCGGGCCACTTCCTCCAGCAGAAATCACACGCTATCAATGGTCTTCTGTTTCTCACTGCCATGAACAGCTGCACACTCACACATGCCCTTTTACACGTGCATGCGTTTACAATTCAAGATTGAAAAACGGACGGGTTTTCCTGGGTTTACTTTTATTAATCTCGCAAGTTAGGATTCAAGACAGGAAGAGTAAGGAAAAAATTAGACCATTCTATTCTTAGTTATTTAACATAGGATAGGATCATTTAAGATACCAAATTGGATACTTCTAGTCATGATCTTAAATTTAACAGAGGCAGTACTGTCAGTTGGTTGATTGAGGTAGCTCATGGTGAAGTCTACTAATACGTACGACGAGAGGAAGGTTGTCTTTTAGGATGACGCCGGGGTAAGGGTTGATTTTTGAGTTATGGCGGAGGAAAGCTGATCGTGACGGTGGTGCTGGGAGTTTGGTATGTAGCTCGTGGCTGTGTTTTTTTTTTTTGTTATTATTGTGTGTCAGAGGTGTAATTGTGCCTGTCTGTTTATACTACAATGATTTTTTTTTTTCAACCCTTTCGTGAATGATTGGAATGGTGTTTCTATTGTGTTTTAAAATGTTTTTTTATTTAGAAATGTGTTAAATAATATTTTTTAATTTTTGTAAAATTATTTATAATATCAATATATGAAAATATTTATAAATATAAAAATAATATGTTTAAAATTTAAAAAAATCAAAAATGTTTTTGAAATGTAATTTCAAATAAGATCTTCATCTTGCTGATTTTTCTATGGAGTTCTTCCATCTTTATAAATTTCCTTTCATAAAACAACTCTACTTTTTCATCTTTTTCATCTTGTTATTTTTGAATTAATCTAGTCCTTATTATTTTACTCAATTACATTTTACTTACTAAAAAAGGGTATTTTTGCTGGATTGATTTTCTCTTTCTTATAGTCATCCATAGGGAATTGGATTTGTATGTTTGGCATATAATTAATAGTATTAGATATGATCATTGTTTGATGTTGGATTTCTAAACTATAGTTTTCTTTTTATTTAAGGTTTCTAAACATTTTTATCTCAATCCGTTTCCTTAACAAATCCAATCAGATTTAGCCAGTAGTTATTAGTTAACGTGTCTAGTAATTGCCTATAAATTTTCGTTAACACTTGGATTAGTTTCGAATCATCCACTAATATTTTAAAGTTTTGATTTAATCTTATCAAAAGCTGGGTTCTGGAGATTCTGCTCTTGGACGGTGAGATCCGCTGGGTAGGCTGTGCTGCAGACATGGAAATCCCAGAAGACCAAACATTTAATTAATCTTGACTTCATCTCCAGTGTTGGTATCGTCTTCAACCTTTGGATTTGCTTCTTGATGTTTAAGGAGAGAAAGGATTCTACAGGGTGGAACCTGGCTGCCGCTGTTTCATCAGAGTTTTCTCTTTTGTGTCTGCTTTCTCTTTTGTCGCCATTTTTGGTGCTTTAAGTTTACACTGCTTATATATATATATATGTGTGTGTGTGTTTGTGTGTTTATATAAAAGAGACATAGGATAGCAGCTAGAGCACAATCTTTAACAAAATGATTCTTACTTTTGTATACTATATCATTAGCAACCACCATATTATAAGGTAAAGTTAGGGTTATTTTGTGCTTTACAAGTCAGGCATATAAATTGCCCTATAGACCCGCTTGATCCATAAAAACAATTCATGTTTCAGATTCCCTGTCTTCACGGTCATTCTCTAGCTAGTCAAGAATTCCAGCCACGCCACCTCAAATGTCGAGCTCATCTATAGAACCTCTTGTCACCCACTATTACTAGCCACAATAAATGTCTGCCCGATTCTATCTATGACTCCCAGTTTTTCAATTCTGAAAGCATAATCCCTTCTCTCTTCCATGATTTTTGTAAAGCCGCACATGGGAAGGGAATATGTACTTTTCAGAGTTCAAGTTTCTTGGTGCACGTCTGTTGTTTCTGCGATACCTTACTTATTTATTGAACTTACTAGATATTTATAAGATTTTACAAGATATTTATAAGATTTAAAATCCAGGTTATAAAAAAAAAATTGAAGCCTGGTGTTTCTTTTCCTAGTACATTAGCAATTCTTGATGGTAGCTCATGCACGTACATTGTTATATAATATTATTTATATTTCACACACATATTATTCCTTTCTGTTTTCTGCATAAAAGAAACAATTTTTTAAAAAATGAGATCAAAATCAATTAAAAACTTTCACTAACATATCCACCCGGGCCCTGGCAACGAGAGCCAAACTATATCGTCTGTCTGTTCTTCGTACATCTTTTAATCTCCAGTGCCGGACGAAAATCGTCGAGGCTAATTATTATAGACTTGGGGTCCCTGCATAATGAAACCCTAGGCAATTAAGCACATCAGATGTCGCCCTCTTTGGCTACCAAATGAGAAAAAGAAGACCCCAACGTAATTTTTGGCATATTTCGGAATTGGACAGTGCATAGAATTTCAAAATAAAAAGAAGAAAATGATAATCCATGGGTACAAGGGCATGTTGGACCTGCTTGAAAACGAGAAATAAAAGGCCGTAATCTCAAGCGTAGTCCTACATTTATCTTCAGTACATCCCTTGAAATAAAATAAAATAAATAAATTACTGTATTAAAAATAATTTTAATCTGAAAACTCACCCCGATAACTAAGATACTGAACCATATACTTCGACAAAGCACCTTGTTATCACTTCATAAAATCTCCTCGCTTTGACAACAAGCAAAGGGAGTTTTTTGTTTCCATCAATTAGGGATAGAGATTGTTTCAGCAGGTAGGGTAGCCTTAAAAATATAATTATTCATGGCCAGTCGTGTATTGATCATTTTCCTACTAATTAATTGAATGAAGACCAAGACTATGATTTTAATTTTGGAAAAACATATTGTTTGTTATGACTAATCTCGTGCTGATTAATTAACTTATCCGGAAAAAATCATCAAATCGGACAAAAACAAAAAGGAATTTCCAGTTATAAGTATACTGTTCACATTGCTGTCAAGGAAAGAGCGTACGAAAATGGAGAAAGTTGACCAGAAGTCAGGTTATAGGTTCCGAGAAGGGATGCGTATTGGAGATGTTTATTGGGTTGACCAGTCTTTTTGTTTTGCTCAATAGTTTTATAATTGCTAATTGAAAATAAAAACCCTCCTCTGCCTTGTCAAGCTGGCTTGTGATACATGTTTTTGTTTTGTTTTATTTGAAATCGATGTGAAGGGAGGAAGGGAGTTGGAGCTGAGTTGATGGGCTGATAAGTGTTAACTTGCTAGTAAATTAATGGTATGAGATATTTTTAAAACTTCACCTAACCTTCTAATTTCTTAATTAATTAGATCGTGGTCATTATTGTTTAAAATCCCACTATTTTGTTATTTTAATTAAATTAATGGTGCAAGAGTAAGTAGATTTGTATAAATTTCAAATTTAAGAAAATATTTAATTAGAAAATTAATATAAGATTATTTTTAGATTTTCATCTAATAAGTTTTGGAGACACTAGTGAACAGACTTTTTCGCTCGAAACATTATAAGAAAAATTAGGGTAAATTGAAATAAAATGCACCCCCCTATATTTGAGTGAACATAAATATATTTTTTTTAAGAATATATAATTGGATGTGGCATCACCCAACAATTAAAACAAATTAGATATGCATATATTTTCTCTTCTCTAATACAAAAAATAGTAAATGAGCATTTATATCTGATCAAGCTCTTACGCGGCTTCTGCCTCACATCTTATTGGACGGTCACGGCCCTTCTAGGAAGCATCAAAGCACAAGACATACTGTGGCCACACGTGGTTCAAAGAGCTCCCCCACCCTCCCTATAAACTTGTTGTGGCTTCTCCAAAAAACAAATACCACCATTTGAGGAAGTCATCACAGTTTCCTCTTCTTCATCACTCTCCCAGAACACACAAGCTCGCCCTTCCAAAACCCATGGAAACTATTGAGAATATTGGTGAAGAATACCAAAATTATTGGGAGACTAAAATGTTTCTGCAAAATGAAGAGCTTGATAGGTATAGTATGCGCATACCCTTTCCGTGCATGGATTCTTGCTTTTGTTTCTCTTGTAACTTGCTGGGTTTTATTTATTTCGAGGCAGTTGGGCAATAGATGAGGCCTTTTCAGGCTACTATGACTCAAGCTCGCCGGACGGAGCAGCCTCATCGGCAGCCTCCAAGAACATTGTTTCAGAAAGGAATAGGAGGAAGAAGCTCAACGAAAGACTCTTTGCACTGAGAGCAGTGGTCCCCAACATTAGCAAGGTGATGACAGTAAAACTCGACAAATATCATTTCACTCGACAAGTTAATATCATTTCAAGTTCTATCTTTAGATGAATTATTGAGTGTGCTTTGGACTGTACATGGGTTGATTGTTTTGTTCTTCTAGATGGACAAGGCGTCGATAATTAAGGATGCCATCGACTACATCCAGGAATTGCATGATCAAGAGAGAAAGATTCAAGCTGAACTAACTGAGCTTGAATCTGGGCAATTGAAGAAAAATCAGGGTGGTTTTGATGTCTATGACCACCAAGAGTTGCCAGTCTTGTTGAGATCCAAGAAGAAGAAAATTGATTGCCAGTTTTATGATTTTGGAGGATCCAAGATTTCTCCTATCGAACTTCTTGAGGTACGTCCCTTTCTCTCTCCTTCTCTCACCACGCTGCTGATTCTGTCTTCTTCTTCTTCTTCTTCTTCTTCTTCTTCTTCTTCTTCTTCTCCTTCTTCTTCTTCTATTTTTCTGTATATTCGTTAATTTGCTGGTGTTAATTAACATCATACACAGCATGTAGAAATGGTGGGGTAATTTTTTAATTTTGTTTGTTGGGGGGCAGCTAAGGGTTAATTACATGGGAGAGAATACATTAGTGGTGAGCCTGACATGCAATAAAAGAACAGACACAATGGTGAAACTTTGCGAGGTCTTCGAATCTCTGGGACTCAAAATTATTACAGCTAATATCACGACTGTCTCCGGGAGAGTCTTGAAGACGGTCTTCATTGAGGTTAGTCTCTTTTATATATATATTTTCTTAACACGGCAAATTAGCATGTGATCGATCGGGACTTCAATTTAGATTTTGAATAATCTATTAACCATTTTATTTGCTATTTTTACCATGTATCATGATTTAGAATCAACATAATTGAGCTAATAGGAGGTAATTAAATCCCACAACTTTCAAGATAAACCACCAACATTGATTAAGGATTAAGATGGGGGGGAGGTCAAGCTTATTGTCAAACTAGAGTGCAAAGATCAATCGTTTCTTTGGTAAAAAGTTCGCTGGTGTCAAGATATTTTGATCTAGCCGTGCTGTGATGTGAACACCCTCTTCTTCTTCTTCTTCTTCTTCTTCTTCTTCTGGCTTGTAGATACACCCAACAAAAATAAAGACACTAGATGAAAAGAATAATAAATAAATAAATAAATAAACATATTAAAAGGTAGGATACTTGGTGATTTAGCTAGCATCCCATCATCATAAAAGACGAGGATTCAAAGGGCAAAGTGATAGAGGTGGCATAAAAAAAGTGAGGCTTGTATAGTTGGAAACCGATAAGACCACTTTAATAAAGTGGAATCATGCCATCATCAGATTAATAATTTGGGGCAATCATGACTGGTGTAAGCAAGATTATTCGAATAAAAACAATCGAGAGGCCAAAGTGAAGAAAGGACCCCATCCTTTTCTCCACCATGTACTACCACAAATAATCTTTCCCCTCTTTAGTGATCTACCCCCTTCTCATGTGTTTGTGGGATGAGTTGGATTTCTCCTTTATTTGTGAATATCTTTTTTCCACTCCACAAACTAGCTAGCTAGATCACTTGAAAATACGGGTCAATTTAGATTATCAAGAGTGTTGTGTTAGCCCCATCAAACCCCAAACAAATCAAATGTAAAAAAAAACGCATTAAAACATTACTAAATTCGATATTCATCTTTGAATCATGGATCTGATGGGTTATACCACACTAGTAAAAAACATTCAAAGGTAAAAACAATAGGGTTTAAAAAAAAGTTGAAAACAATATGGGTTTAAAATAAATATAAAACAAAAATCAATGTTGGTAAATAGGTGTTTGACGAGGTGTACCTAATCAACTTTCAAATCAAGCTAAGTTTAATAAAAGTGATACACTAAGATACCTTTTAAATGATTTATTTTTTTCAAATCAGAGCCGGGTAAGATTTTGAATTGACTGGGTGACAAAATTGAATAATAATAGCTCATACGATTTACAATAAAAACAAAGAAATTGTACTCGCAACAATGAAATTTAATGGTTTTCAAGTAGAGCCGCAACAAATTAACTAAACACGTACAAGGATTCAATTTTTTGTGGGTTCGATGTATACAATGCTTGGTTTGCATAAAACAAAAGGGCATGTTTCCCATTTGCAATGTATTTTCAAATGTGGAGAAGCAAAAACACGAACATCCCATGGCATAATAAAACGGATGAGATGAATTCAAACATTTTTCTTAATTTACAGAAATTAAACAATTTTGTTGGATCACAACATATAAAATAATCATATTTTTCTCCGCTAGCTATAAAGCTTGTATCAAAGTTTAGGACACTACAAATTATTGTCAGTATTATTAGTCTGGTCGTGTGTCTTTGTCAGCTGAGGTTGCAAGATTTTGTTTCTCGCCCATCCTTCCACTATTTAACTCGTCTACAGAAAACTTTGTGCATCACGTCAACATGATTTTTTTAGAACCTTATATTGGTGGGATAGTTAAGTTATAATTTAATATGAACATGAGTATCATTTTTACTTCTTTTTTTTAGTATTTTGATATCTTTTGAGGGCCATGAATTTGTTTGTGTCTATACTTTACTGCTATTTCAATTTAAAAATTCCCCACAATAAATGGTTGTCTGCAGGACATGTATGGTCTTTTAGGATATGTTGTAAGGAATACGATGACTCGGAGGATTCTTAATTAATTGATGTTCTATTTGGATAGCTAGGTTTCATCAACATTTTGTCGTTTGTGTTTTTTCTTGAATTGTTTATTCAAGCTGTTTTGTTTTCATTACATTTATACTTGGAAATTACAATTTCAAGTTTTTGTTCAATCATTAATTAAGACTGTTTCTTAGCTGTTCCACGTCTGGCCTCCGAAATGAACCTGTGCTTTTGTCCTTGATTTCTACCAAGTACGGCTAGTTTACTAATTTTATATAAATAAAAATTAAATTATTCTTCTAAATCATGGATTTGATAAATTGATGTCTAATCAAATTTTGAATATTTTATTTTAAAAAATGTACATAACACCATTGCAGCTATGTCGTTTCATGTCTAGGGAGATGTCGTTTCATATAACTAGGAAGTTTCAATTATTGAAAGCATTAGTACAAACTGAAGCTAGCTGGTCCGTCCCGGGCCAAGAGGGTCTCGGCTAGCATGCATGTTTTTGAACCAGCAAGTATCACAGAACGTTTGTCAAATTCGTCTTGCAGGCAGATGAAGAAGAGAAAGATCAGTTGAAGCTGAGAATTGAAGCAGCCATTGCAGCTCTTAATGATCCTATTAGTCCTATGAGTATGTAACTAGATTCATATCAAATCCATGGATATCACTTTGCAGCCATGGATTTTATTTTTTTCCTCTTTATTGAGGTTTTTCCTCCTTGTTTCCTTGATGAAGGGTATAAAATAGTAGAAATCGTATAAAAAAAAGTGATGCATGATCACCAAACTTGGATTTCATTAGACGGTTTACTAGAGAAATATATATATATATATATATATATATATATATATAATTATCCGACTTTTCAGAAATCATAATATAAAAACCCAAAGCTTTGAGGAAAAAGAAACTTGAGAAGGGCATAAATTTTCAAATATTACTTTTGACCCATCTTGCTGGCTCGAATATATTGAGAAGCACTAGCACATGCCTTGAGAACAAATGTCTGGAGAAATATTTGCGAGTGGTAAAAAGTAAAAAGGTGCTTACATTATAAATGAAAGAAAAGAGGATGTTGATGTCACTTTATTGTTCTTATGATGACCAAATTGATATTTAAAACAAGAATTTCTCATTACAATTAAACTAATAATAATATTTATTTATTTCTTTTTGTTATTTGAGTAAACCTCACACTCCACCCTCCAGAAAGTGCACTTTATAAATCCAAATAAACGAGTAAAGCCCCGGTTATTCCAAACTCTTATAAAAAATATATCCTCCTAACTCGAACTTGAAACATGTAGACTAATAATAATATTCCATTGAGCAATACCACTGAGAACAAATCTATTTTCACGGGGAAAAAAAACGTTGGAACGGAAGATAAACATGTTAATTATAGGATCAATAACCTTTTATATAAATATTACCATAATTGTATTATTTTGATTAGTTTTTTTTTTAAATAATGCACTTAAATAGCTCACGTTATCCAAACTTAATAGAAAAGTATCATTTTCTTTTCTCAGTCCCAATCTAAACTTCAACCCTAACATAGGCTTGACCATTAAGACCCCTAGAGCTCTAAATTCCAAAAAAAAAAAAAAAGAAGAGAGATTTGAGGCAAAATACATTAAAGAACCTAGAGGGCATGCTAATAATACTAAATACCTGTTTGGGAGTGCTGCGGTGACTTTTGAAAGTGTTTATTGTTTAGAAATGCATCAAAATGATGTTTTTTTATTTTTTAAAAATTATTTTTGATATCATCATATCAAAATGATCTAAAAACACTATTTTTTTTTTAATTTAAAGTAAAGAATAAAAATAAAAAAAAATCAATTTTTTTCATAAATATTTTATGAGAAACAATAAAACATAAACAAAATTGTCATGCCAAGGCACAAACATAACCCGGCAGCATAAGGTAGCAGAAAGTAGAGATACAACATGATTTATATTCCTCTGAATCTTAATCCAACATACATAACAGAATCCCCCCCAAGACATGAAAATCTTCGTGAAGATTTAGTCAGTATCAAACGGTACAGCACCCTGCATTCTTTTTATCCCGTGAGTCAGCAAGTTGTCAGAGCCAAGCCACCACCTCGGCCATAACCTAATCTCCACCTCAGAAACCTAGACTCTGACAACCTCGGCCATAACCTAATCTCAACCTCAAAAACCTAGACTCAACCTATCCTTAGATGCGTAGTGCCCGATCCCCTGACCCTTGAGTGTCTCAAATCCAAACCTATCCCGATCCTACTTCCTCGGACCTGACCTTCTGGCCTTTATTCGGAAGGAGAAGGAAATAGGGCTCCATGCATGCCAAGCACCATTGCCGTGCAAAGATACTCTAGACATTATCGGGCATGGTATGCGCTATTTCCCTAACATCTAAAAACATAACCAAACCTCCAAGTCATATGTTAATGCAAAAACTAGTTTCGGTGACCAATTATTTAAAAAAGAAATCATTTCATTAATAGAAAACAAAGCAAAACTTGAGAAAATAGTCCATGATATCAGAATTTATGTATTTGTTTCTGGTATGTTTAAAATTCATATTACTAGAAATTTGAGAAATTAATGTAAATATAATCAATTTAGGAATTTTAATGCATAAATCATGAAATAACCGGTGTGTTAATTTTTAAAACTTAAATGGTATAATTATCATTTATCAGTTTTAAATTTGGGGAAACCACAAGGTGCATTTGATCCCTACAGTTTTCTCAATATTTAACATGGGCCCTTATTGCCTACAAATTATCAGTCTCAATCTTGCAGTTTCTATTTGTTCCCTAAACATCAAATCTAGTCCTTAAACTATAACCTATATTTCAATTGAGTTATCAATAAATTATTTTCAACTTTTCTTTTCTGAGTTCCGACTACAAGCCAAGCCAGATTGAGCAAAATCTTTCAAACAATCAATCAATCCCCCCCTCTCAACCCCCAAAAGAACAACGATAGAATTGCTAATTTGAAAGAGGAAGAAGAAGATAAAAGTCTAACCTTCAAATCTACAATCGATTTTGGATGAGGAGGATGGTGAAAAAAGAATGGGACTTTTTGCGACCAGATTCTTCTTCAGTGATGGGTTTTTTACTAGTATGCCTGCTCCTAGAAATCCAGCTACTTTAGGGCTTGCTTCAATATGTTCTGGGTCTGGAAGCAGGTCTGCGATTGAAACTGATGGGTCCACTTCTAATTCTGGTGGTTTTGAAGGAGAAAAGGAATCCGGGGTTGATCAAAGTCGTGAGGGTTATGAGAATTACGATGTAGGTTTTGATCAAAATGGAGAGGATTATGTGAAATCATGATAGTTATGAGGATCACTGTTTGGGATCATATTACGGTTTTGTCCAAGGAGAGAAATCATAAAATCTTGCATAGGTGTTCGTGTTTGCAGTGGTTTGGAGTTTTAATGGAATACTTTAAAGTCCACGCACAGGATGCATTTTCTTTCGAGACCAGCGAGTGCTTAAAACCCTAGAGAGAACTCTATGCAGACTAGATTACAGAAATAATGTTAGCTCGAGTCCCATTACAGATATTCATTGAGACGACGATGCTCTTTTGGTCCTGTCTTATTTTCTCTACTCAGTCAGGCTCTTAAGACAGACGGGACTGGAAATCGAGTTTTCTGAATCATATCTCTTCCGACCTAATTAAGAAGCATAGGGTACTTCGACCTGCCCATAGAAACCATGAATCTGCTTCAACTTTAAGAGTCATCAGTTCAAGTTTTGTCTGGTTTGTTTTGTGTTTATAGTACTGTTGTTGCGGGTGATATCTTCTTCAATAAGATGAAGGTCATATCTGATTCCTCACTGCTATATATGGGAAGGAAATAGGTAGGCCGAAAGTTCGCTTGATTTAACAGCCAAAAGGAAAACGTCAGGAAGAAAAGTAGGGCAGGCCTGTCCAGTGCACCACCAAAGCTTCATTATCGTGCACAGTATTTACAGTGTAAGCCACCTTAACCTTTTCTCCTAAATGTCGTTACATTTCTGGCAAAAAACATTATTCTATATCTGGAGGCTCGAACTTACGGCTGCTGTCATGGCTAGATATTGTTAACACCTTTGGCTAATAAACTGTAAGTATAAATAGAGTTTGCCTTTTTATCTCCTCTTTTTTTTAAAAAACTTTTGCTGACATTTATTTTGTTTATTTTGGTGCCTGTAATTCTATTTTAAATTTACAATGGCCGAGCAGTTGCCGGAAGACGTAATAGCCGAAATTCTATGTCGATTACCAGCGAGGGTCGTGATGAGATCTTTAGACGCCTGTTTCAAAAGCATGGCTTCATCTCATATCTAATGTCTGTATCCTGATACTTTCAGCCGCCGTGGCAGCCCATCCTTCTGGCTTCCTGTTCCTCTGTTCTTACCGGAAAGTTTGTGGGTTGGGCTGGATATGCTAGCTATCCTGATATAAAAGCTATCCCTTGCCAACTACCTCATGACTGCACCTCTGCTGCGCTGCTGCTACTTTTAAACTTGTCTCTGACATCATTGCATAAATACATAAGCAAATGGACAAACAAAGTATAAAAATCTGAAAACAATTAAATATTGAACGTTAGGGTTAGCCTTGTAAGCACCTTTGGTTTTTCTGTCTCCACATCATGGACATGGAAACGAGCGCCATGTTGAATCTTCGAAGAATATAGTTTTCAAGTTTTTGTTTATAAATTACATGTTTATGCACACACCATTCACACTGTAGCATCAGCCATAACTATCCAGCCTCTTCAGATCACTTCTCCCAGTAAAAAGCTGGTCCGGAACTCATTTCATATCATCAACCATATAATGAGTTCAATTATCTGTGCTGCGAAATGCAAGATGCCATAATAGGGCAATAGAGAAACTACTGGTTAGAGCGAGGTGTAGACTTTTGGTAGCAAGCTGAAGACCTTTGGAAAATGGCAGGAGCAAGTGGCAGGGAAGCACATGCCTGGCCTCCTTTATTGTGCATCAACTAACTCAGCTTTTCATTCAATAAACCAAAGTTTCTCTCGCCAGCTGCCTCATCAGGTTCGACCAAAATGCTCTCAGCGAGGTGGCTATTCAACTCCCGCACAAGAATGTCACTGATTTTCATGGGATGTCTCGAGGAAGGAAGTAATTAATATTCGAGTCATGACGAGTCTAGGTTGCTGATCTCCATTTGGGTTTTGGAAGATCGTTGCAAACGTGATCATATTTTGGACACTCAAAATATCAAACTAATATCGTGCAAAATAATTCATTTTATTTAATTAATTTCTTCAAAATATCGTGCCACTAAAAAAATATCAATCACTATTTGAAAAGAAAAATCAATTCATTTTATTTAAAAAAAGATATAAATTGCTCTTTAAATGGAAACAATTAATGGGAAAAAAAAAGGAAGATAAAAAAAAAGAGGTCAAGTGTAGATCTGAATACAAAAATCAAAACGCATTTATTTTTATTTTTATTTTTTATTTTTTTAAATAGGAATCATCCACTCCTTTAAAAAACAAATTGAGAGGCGAGTGACATATTGCCTACTAGTAACCTCTGGTGAATAAATTTTACTTCCATGCTTTTTTTATCCAAAAACATGATTTTAAAGTCGTTTTTACTTGAAAAAAATCTCAAAGCCACAATAAATCACCTATCAACTCCAAAACATTATAATCTATCTATCTATCTATCTATCTATCTATCTATATAAAGTACACATGCATCTAATACAAATGCATACATCTTAAACTCAATCAAGTTTGTAACAGCAACCATTCACCATCACTATCTAACATAAATTCACCCGTTCCGTATCTTGAGATAGAAAAGATCCCATACCGCAGCGCTCATCATGAGAGAATGAAAAAAATGTGATTTTCTGCCCTCCTCCTAAGTTCAAGATATAATACAGAAATGGCGACCACGCAACAAAATACACTCAAGTTGCTATTTCATGAGCAGTTTGGCTGCAAGATCTTTGTAGCTGACTTTCTTCTTCACTGGCAGTAAACTGGGATCTTCAGCTTGCTTTTCGGTGTCTAGGATTGGAGTTGTATCTTCCACCTTCTTCATACTGAGGCTCGACTGTGCATAGGGACCTTCAAAGGTTGGATTTGTGGTTTCCACCTTCTTCATACCAAGGCTTGGAATCATGTCCATTAAGATGGCATGAACTGGATCGACCATGACTTCTAGTTTCTCAGTCGCCTGGTCACAATACCTTTGGCTCATTTCAACATCAGGAGCTTTATCCAACCACTCTTCATGTCTGTTATCTTCAGCAGTCTCCTCCTTCGCTGTACCTCTCAGCGATGATTCTGAATATTCTGCCATTTTAGTTTGTTGATTATCCAAATTGTAATTGCTAACTGGCTCATGAATTTCTTCATTTCCTTCACTCATTTCATTTTCTTCAATTTGATCATCATGCGAGCAGCTTTCTTCTAGTTTCTCTTCAAGTATTTTAGCACGCTTGTTTGCTATACGTGTCCTTCGAGCTTGGCCAGCACCTATATTTCCTTTCTTTGTGATCCCACCAGCAGGCCTCCCTCCGTGATTTTCATCATTTCCTTCACTCATATCGTTTTCTTCAATTTTATCATCATGAGAACAACTTTCGTCTGATTTTTCTTCAGATATTTTAGCAGGCTTGTTTACAATTCGTGCACGTGTTCTTCGTGCTAGGCCAGCACCCATTTTTCCTTTCTTTGTTATCCCACCAGCAGGCTTCCCTCCATGAATTTCATCATTTCCCTCATTCATATCGTTTTCTTCATTTTTATCATCATAAGAACAGCTTTCGTCTGATTTTTCTCCGGAAATTTTAGCAGGCTTGTTTACAATTCGTGCCCGTCGAGCTTGGCCTGCACCTATTTTCCCTTTTCTTGTGCTCCCACCAGCAGGCCTCCCTCTTTTCCTTGTCATCCCCTTTTCAAGTGAGACCAGTTTATTTGAATCTTTAAAAGTAGCCTTGCTTCCTTTCTCCCTCGCTTTGTTAACAGTATCTG
This sequence comes from Salix exigua, assembly GCA_032356905.1. Classification (NCBI taxonomy): domain Eukaryota; kingdom Viridiplantae; phylum Streptophyta; class Magnoliopsida; order Malpighiales; family Salicaceae; genus Salix; species Salix exigua. Next base: position 12,493,661 of record CM063605.1, read on the forward strand.
GTGGCAATATCTCATTTCCTGCACCATCTAAAATGGGAGTTGCTTCTTCCATATCCAGGTCACACAAACTTGGGAAAAAGAAAAGACAGTGTGAATGAGCGGTGTTAGTTACACTGCCTATAAAAAAAATAGAGGAATTTTAGAGAGGCATGCATGAAAATGTGTGCAAGTTATGGTCAAACCAAAGTCTGATGTATTATGATGTTTAGTAAAAATAATTCTCTACTCTTCGTCAATACTAAGCATAAACCAGCATCTCAGAAACCATCATGAGAATTTTCCACATTTTGATCACTAACTCCACCAAGTTAAAAATGATAATCCCAAAATAAAAAAGACGGTTGAGCTGTAACAAACTACAATGACTCGCCTACATGCAATTGGATAGAAAAAACTTCATATTGAAGATGGTCAGCAGGTAAGTCAGCAAAGCTGAGATTCAACTGCCCACAATTAATAGGCAACTAGTCCCAGAGCGGATAGGTAAATTGTGAAGTTATTGTCCCATCAAACTATGAAAAAAGCTGTAGGCAGTATTCCAGTAAATTTATGACTTGGATTTGAGTTTGAATATTACAACCAAAGCATACAAGACTTTTCACCCAACTCTACATTTCACAAACCATTACTAATTGTTGCATGATGTTCTGACCAGGTGTTTGAATTTCTTCTTCTTAATAAGACAAAAAGATATCATATTTATAATATTGTCAGGCTAAAGTACATTTGAACTTACACCTCCTTGCTGTTTGACTCTTCCAAACCAGAGGGCTTCAAGTTATATGTATCCTCTAGCAACTTGTGCCCCCTCTCCAAAGAGTCCTCCAACCATTGAGATCCAATCACATACAACCTCTTATTCAGGAGAAAATGTTTCTCTGCAGTTGTGAAACTGTAGAAAGAATATCTATTATTATTTATATAAAAAAATGAAATTTCTCCTTGAATATTTAACAGTGTGAATCACTTGCATAATCAGCAACATGGATTAAGTTTCTAGCAATATTCTATTATATTATATAATTTCATCAGCCATGACAGTCAACAGAGTTAGTAATAAGAGGTTAAGAACTACAACGAACGAAAACAGAAGCGCCGCTACAACCAAAATGAGATAGTGGCGGTGACATCTGAATCTCATGTTCCAATACAAAAAAAATATGACATGATGATCAAACCATGAAATCTGCTGTGCCACAAAAAATGCTTCCATTAATCATGTTGAGTTGGTTTGGAAATATGCAATATGTCATTTGAGTATGGGTTATGAGTTAAGAGCAAAGTTGCACCAGCTAAAAAACAAAAAATTCAACTCGACTTGTCAAGACCATTCTGAAATGTCATTGTATGACTATTTAATCAGCACCCAGAAATATAATCACTTTCAATTTCCACCTAAATCTAGCGAATCAGTCCTGCTGCATCAAATAAAAAATGTGATTGTCAACTTCAATTGACAGTCATAATACATGAAATTGCCACTTAAACTATTTGTTTATCCATGCAGCAAATGCTATGCCCTTTGTAACACAATGTGTTGTGCTGCTACCATACCAATAGGCTCACTCTTAAAATGTTATTTAAAGGAAAATAGAAAAAAACAAAAGAACTATCAATTTTATTATTCCACCTACTTGACTTTTGAAATGACTAATACAACCTTTTTACTGATTTTTATTTTAAACCAACTTAGAAGTGATTTATGCGAAATACCCAAAATAAAAATGAATGAAGTTACATTAGTCATTTTAAAAAGTCAGATAACATTCCAACCTTAAGTTAAAGATTAAGAATGAAAAGGAAGTGCAAGTTATCCAACAGTTTCAGCTACCAAAAACACTTGATCATGCAGGGAAAAAAATGATAGCTTAGGAAATACCTTTTCATGAGGGAACCAAAATCCACATCAGATGCTGGTACAATCAGGACCACCAGATGAGTAGCATGAGCAATATTATTGCTGACTTTGCCACCACCCATGCAAATTTCAAGTTTCAACCTCCTAAATGCAAGTCCCAACAAGGATTCCCAATCGGGTGTTCTTCAAGAAAAAGTGCATTTGCAAGAAAACAAGTCAAAAACTCTTCAGATAATAAAGCATTGAACCACATAAAGGACAGAAGATGTATTAATGGAGTTATAACAGTCATTAAATCTTACAAAGACTCTCTTGAAATGTGAAAATATACACAGCAGCCATGAAACAGAGACCATTTTTCCTCTGGACAGTACTTTTTCTTGTAGTAGTCTATAGCTTTGGCATCTTCTGATGTATTGATGTTGCTCAAAAGCTGGAAAGAATCAAAAAAAAAAAAATCAATTCCCTCAAAATTCCATGTATCTATATTGCAGTTCGACTACATAAACATTATATGATCAGAAATTAATGCACCAAGTGTCCAAAAAGGTGAAAAGAATAATAAATGAATACAATTTTACCTGGTTGATGTCTGAAAGATCAAGGTCCCAGTAGTAAGAATCAGAAAACTCATCAATCTCTTCCTGTAACTTCTTCTTTGAACCATCAGAGAGGAAAACGAAGTACCTTCAAAAGGTATATGTAGTCAATAGTATTATCATCACAACTTGTCATCAAAATGGGAAGGAAAAAACCACAACTAAGCTACGAATTAAATGAAGGCAGGACTAACTTTGGCTGTAATGGAAGGAGCTTCTTTTGCAAACAACAATCCAAGATCCATGAATAATGAATAATATCTCCATGAAGCTTTGCTGCTTGATATTTAATCCCTGATACATACTCTATATTATTTTCTTGTCCAAAATAAGTAGTCTTTATGAGAAACAATGTGCAATTGTGGGGAGAGGGAGAATGGATGGAGGAGAGACCTTTGCTTTCAGCAGCTATACAATGGGTGACTGAGTTATTTAAATTCATTGAGAAAGTTCCCCCATTCTCAGCAACCATTTTGTGCAATGATTCAAGAGAATTAGTTGGAGGCACATTCACAAAGTCTGTGCATGTTAAGGAAAGTTGCAAAGAAGGAAAAAGCAAGGGAAAAGCCTGATAATACAGCATTAAAGGTTTAATAACCAGAAGGCAGCATAGTCCATAAAAGTGAATTTTCAAAATGAAAAAGTTCAGAGAATTTCTACTTCGTCGGATTTGAAAATGTGTCAGTCCTAAGAGGCAAAGAAATGAAAGCATGGAACAACCATAGGGATACAAAACATCACATTCGAAAATATCAAAGTTTCCCCCTTGATGTCAGAAATATCAGTCTGAATTAAATGAGATGGAACAACAGACACTCTCTTTTTCTCTCCTTTCCAAGAGGATTTTATGTGTGTTGGTTTGCTGGTTTGCACATCTCCATACCCTTTTCCATTTTGTGTGGTACCATTACTTGAATGTACTAGCTCTATAAATGCTGCAGCCAGAGAAAGGAAACAATTACCAAACTAGCTAAAGAGAGCAAGACCCAGGTCCAAAAAGTCTAAATAATAACTCCATAAACACCAGCAATGCATGGAAAATCTGATCACATTATCCTTACACTGCACATCAAGACATTCATGCCAAGGCTTGTCATATCTCACTCTGTCAATACGCGGAAATCTCAAGCTGTATGGAGCAGAAAACACCTGGAAATCAGAAAGTGAACTGAGTCCAGGCTTGATCACACAGGTATAAGCAGGAGTTCTGATCAAGGAAGCATAACATGATTTCTAAGGACAAACATTATGTTCTCCAAAATAAAGAAAATGAACCAAATTTGACACTTCTTTCATTTAACTAGGAAAAACTTAAATGCTGAAGTTACACATACCACAGAATTTATAGTCCGAATTTCACTGGTAATGGAAAGTATAATTGATCTGCAAAAGGTAGGAGCAAGAAAAAAAGAATTATGGGCCAGAATAATATCAGTAGAAACATATTCCATCCAATGTAACAGGAACCAGAACAGAAATTTTACTTGTCAGGGTTTTCAATCCACACATCTGGTCTCTCTTTTGAATTATTTGTAACTTGATAAAAACTTGGTGGGGACTTCTTTGGGTATTCATTCTTCCTGAGAAAAAGTACATGTGAAAAGATACAAGTAAATTTTCTATGATAGCATCTACAAGATGCTCAAAGATGGACCAAGACAGCCAAATATGTGAGGGTTATAAGGCTACACAGACAAGGCCCTTGCTTTAGAAAAATGGACAGTGCATGCTAGCTAACAAAGACCATATGGCAAGTAATAATGAAAGTAAATCCTATTGTCAGACATTTTCAGTTGCATCCACAGTTTTGCAATGCTTCTCTAGAGTAAGGGATACAAGCATGTTTTAAACTCAGAATTCCAAAAGTACCTAAAATAAGGCTTTAGTTTGGAGACAACAGTATCCAGCTCCTCATCTGACAGCCCATTGCCCACTCTGCAAAAGGAGATAAATCTACAAAAGAAAAGAGTGACTTCATGTGCATTGAGTTTTACATAGAATATCAACTAGTACATAATTATCTTTACAGAAAATTGTCAATAAGGGGTGAATACTTACCGCCTGGGATATGTATTAGGAGCAGGACGCTCTGCTAGGCCCACCAAGAATTGAGCCACCTGCAGTTTGTAAGAAAATTCTTATCTCATTTGCCTCTGAAGACCGAAACATGAAGATCATATAGCAAACAGGACCTAAGAAAGAAGTTGAGAAACAATCCTATCCTACAGCATTTTTCTGTGAGTGGCATTTCAACACCTCCATCACTGCACTAGGGAATGTTCAATATTTCCTTTTCCATAGATAAACAGTGAAAAGAAGAAAAAAAATAGAAAGAAGGATGGCAAACAAACCTCTCCACCACGACGTCCAGAGCCATAGTATCCCCCTATTGACAAGTACATAAACTGTGAGTTGCATTTTATTTCTTTAGAGGAACTACAATTAAGAGAAACAAGTACAGACCTATGATAAGAGCATCTAAGTCAGAACCAGCACGAACATACTCAGGCTTCAGTTTCAACCACTTTCCACTCCGATCACTTGGTTCCCATTTAGAACCAAGGTCTTTTAATACAATACCTTCATCCCTAAGACCATACATCGTTTAATAAATAAGAAATATTTTATAAACAACTCTTAGGGAAAAAAAAATGTGTCACACATTTATACAAGTGCTGTCCCATCAAAAGTTAAACAAAAATTATATCAAAATTCAAAATCCCCTTGGTTTGAAGAGAGTTTAAGAGAAAGTACTACGAAACGCTTCCCTAGAATAAGAATTATACAATCTTTCCCTCCAAGCATGATTGTCTGGATTTGTTTCAATTTCTTCTTTTTCCTGAATATATTATTAAGCACTGTACACCCACAAGCTTCAGATGCACAGAATGTCATGGTGAACTCCTACTTAAATAACGCCAAAATATCTTTTTATCAAACATGCTGAAAATTGAAAGTTAATGCGTGTGAGGAAAGGGAGACAAAATATTACAAGTTCATGGAAGGATTGAAGCACATTAGTAAATCCCAAGTTTCAATATCACTAAAAATAAGGCTGAAGCTGTCCACACTAAGTAAACAGTCATTCCAACCTAACAGATTTATTAAGTGTTATTAGATGAAGATTTATACCATCAATTAAATGAAAGAGAGTACCAACCTGTTTTCAATGGCTTCCTTAAAAAATTTCTCAACATCATCCATGTTATATGCAATAAGCGAACTATAAGGTTCCCCTGTATGATTAGTGTGGGCAAATTACTAATAATCCATAAAAATAGACATTGCTTAAAACATTCACGTAATAATATCATATATACATATACTAGAGCTTAGGGTAAAAATGCCAAGCAATACAGTATCCTCCATATCTTAATGAGTGCATATCTGGACAAGCAACAAGCAAAAGTAATGCTAAGCCAAACTGAGTAAGTGTTTGGAGGGAGGGAGAGGAAAATACACCTAGCAAGTACTGTAGGGAGTTGAGCATTCACTTGACTCAGGTTGATAACCTCCCAAGGAAGCTTGACCTTAGGCTTCAAATATAGAAAAAAAACCCAATAGAAAACAAAATATATAAAAGTTTTAAAATTCATTACTCAGATTTTACAACTATGAAGTGGGGAAAAAAAAGGAAATCTAATCTATTCATGTTGGATTTCATAATAAATAACATTCATAAGGTGTATTCATTTAAATCAACAATAAGTATAATCAACTTGACCTAATTGGTTTATTTTGGGCTCCAAATAGATCAGCCCGACCAGTCCAAACCTGCACATGCCTAAGGTCACTACCTAAGTTGCTACAGAAAATTCTACTCACTACCTAAGTTGCTACAGAAAATTCTACTCACTACCTAAGTTGCAAGCACAGTTAGTACCCGCAATGATCACAGACTAACAAGGAAACAAGTCGCTGAATTTAATTAGAAAAATCAAACACTTTTAGTTGAATTACTTCATTAACTCTCTACATTCTACACAACATGAGAAAATTATTGAATGCATCAATTATGCATAAATGATACTGGTGTTAATTTGTGTACCAGGAAGACGGTGAGCATTAAGACCCCCATTAGGTACTAAGATCTCTAAACGACCCTTCACGGGCTTGACAACTTTACGGAGCAGCTCATGCCTTTCCTTCAAGGTTTGGTGAATCACACTTGTATCTCCAACATAAAGAATATCAAATGCAACATCTAGGCAATTATGTAAAGGTAAACTGAATCCATTAAAGCTATTTAAGTTGTGACTTTGATGATAAATTCATGTGGTTGCTCACAACTATTTTGTTATCTCAAAGCACTAGAAAAGCTGAAACTGAACTTCAAATCGAGTCTGATAAAAAGGATACAGCATAACTGCAAGAGAAAAGACATGCATATTATATCTTAATCATTCCTTTCTAATTTAGGAACAAGGAAAAAATTACTAACAAAAGAAGAGATAAAAACCTGTCTATCACTATCAAGTCCATCCCTTGCAGCGTTTGCTGCAAAAAGATGATATGTAGTTGTAAGCGATCATTACTCCCATAAATGAAAACAAACAACGAACCTCAAACCCCAAATCCAAACAACAAAACACACAACAAAAGGCAAAAACATTTTAATCAATGTGTCAAATAACCTATTTCTTGATTTGAACCAAACTCTGCAAACCGATTCAAAGATGTATCCCAGACCAGCATTTCACCATCAAGAATACACCTAAATGTTATTAGGAAAGAAAATTAGTAGAATCTAACATTTCTAAAATTTAAAAGCATTAGAAGGTTTCACAAGGTTAAACTTGCAGTCCTCAATTCTAATGTTAGGTAATGGTTTGGTACAAGGAAAATGAGGGTTAAATCCCTTATATTATTTAAACATGTTTGGTTGAATATTTGGAGGCTAATTATCAAGGAGGTACTAATTACCCTTATATTGGTGTTTTAGGAGGGTAAAATTTATTCTCCAAATTTATTTTTTTCTCTCTTTCTTTTTTGTCTCAAACTAGACCCTAAATTAATTATTAATTGTATCTCACCAAACGTTACTAGTAATTTAAATATTTTCTCACTTTCTAGTAACACTTAACCCTTCGATTTATGAATATACCAAACATCTTTAAAAAATGACTTTCACATCCTTAAAATCGCTCTTGTAATAGTAACTCCTAAATTAATTCACCCTTGGTTTTTTTTTAACCTCATTCCAAATGCCACCTTAAGAAGATTCATTATGCATTCATGTCCTGCCTTGTCATTTTGATCTTTGAGCACTTAGCTAGCATTTAAATTATATTGTCTGTGATATAAAAAATATTTACAAGTTCTATACATAAAAGGTAGCTTCAAACACAAAAATAGACACGTTATCCTAATATGCATGGAAGAGGAGTAGGAAGAATGCCTGCAGTGAAATTATCCATTCAGAAAATAGTTTGGCCAACCCGTGTGTCTTGCATCTTGCAGGACACACGAAGCAGAATGAAATTTTAATAAAAAAAAAGGGGACTAAAAAAACAACAGAAAGAGGACGATAATAACTACAGATGGGGCATTACCTCTCATCCAAAACATTTTGTACAATAATGTCTGACATTCCATGAGCATATTCAGAGTGATCTAGAAAGTTCCTGCACCAGTACCCTGCATGAGTATCTACGAAGCAAGCTCAGAAGTGTCTGCAGTTGATACTTCTCAACATGATGGAGCTTAAAGAGCTATTAAGTTCACAGTGATCTGATTTTTGGAGGACTTCACATGGAAGAAAAATTGCTAGTCATGGGAAAGTATTGGCATGTTGTAGACAATGAGTTCAGGTTTTAGGAGCAAATAGGATAAATTTATATATAGTAGGGAAACTACACGGCTATGCAAAATTAAGCAGGTGAGAATAATATTACAGGTAAGAGTATAGGCACATCAATAACCAACATAATATTTAAAAAAAAAAAAAAACTACCTTGAGAAATAGTGTACGTTTGCACCATTCTTATGTATTTGGATGCGATCACCATCAAATTTACATTCCACCACCACTTCCTTCCCATGGAGCTGCAGAAATAAGGTAAAGCATATGAGATGCTAGTTCTTAAAAAACATTAAAGAAAAAAAGTGTGCTCTGTGAATGCATTCATCTAATCCAAAATTTTAAAAACAAATCTGGAAAACAAACCTTTTTCCATGCAGCATGTGCATCACTAACTCTCATTGCTAGTTGAGGGCGCACTGCTTTTCCAACTTCAATATCCTGAAACAATAAAATAATGCAAAAATCAAAATTCCACAATGTACCAGTCATTAGCATATAATGATAGTTGCATGACTGATTAAAAACACAGGAAAATCATCAGATAACCAGAGATAGAAAACATTTTCTTATCCCCTAAAATGCTTACATAATGCACGCCGTCTTTGAGTCCAAATCCATAACCTACAAGTAATCTGTGCATAAGGTGTGAACAATACATGTTTTCCAAAGTCATACCTGACGTTTATGCCTTTGATTTCGATCCCTCAGCTTTTCACAAACCAATTTCAAGTCACATGTAACATTAAACAAGTCTTCGGCATCTGGATGAAATTCATGAAATATACTCTTTTCACTTATCCCCAACTTCAAATCTGCAACATATTTACAAAAGAAAAAAAAAAGGCTAAAAATATTCACATTACTGGAAACAAATTTCAAAAACTAGTATTAAACCAATCATTACCTTTAAGAATAATCATAATAATCCACATCATTTCCTGCGTATTGGTCTTGTTTATCAAAGCAGCAAGTACTGAGGTTTTCTCACCCCTGATCATAAAATCATAAAGATAACAAATAGAAACATTTCAAGTACCTAAAACACCACAGCAAGTGAAACCTGCTACGGGAAAATCTGTTTCCAACCAAAAGTATTCAAGAATCACCACTAAACAAAACAAAGGCTTTGATTTCGTCTAATGCAATCTATCCTCGTCAAATCTATTGCAGATACAACGAATTATTCCTGCTCTAATTCACGCACAACCCCATATTGATTTGCTAAACCAAATCACATAAAAACTAGCTTAATTCCCTCCTCTCAGCACCCACATTTCACTAAAACTACCATTCTACTATAAAAAAAATTAATCTAACAGCATTCACACACTGAATCATCATCACAACTGAACCGCTAATTTTAACTTCCAACAGCACCTAATATAAAACACTGCAATCAAAACCCTAGCAAAATTACCAAAAGAACTAAACTTCATTACCTATTTTCACTGGATGCCAATTTATCAAGCAAACCATTCAGCTCCCCAATCGTCAACCCACCCGACGCCGTTCCCTGCCTCCGCTGCAACACCTATTTAACCAAAATTTAATTATGTGTGTGTGTGTTTCATCCAAAATAAATATTTTTTATTAAATTACTTACTTCGGCAGCAACGAGAGAGAAATTTCCGGCATTAGCACCGGTAGCGTTGGCGCCACCTTTACGCCAATTAATCAACTTGAAGGCATCAGGGGAATCCCGGGACATGCCGAGTGCGTCAATGAGGGATACGGAGAGGACAGATTCTTTGAGACCGTAAGTGCCGCGTTCGCGGTCGAGGTTAGGTAGGATTAAGCGGACGGCAGAGAAGTAATCGGACGGAGAGCAGAAAGTGTCGATGAATTTGCGGAATTTAGAGCGTTTTCTGGAGGAATTTTTGGTCTTTGAAATCCAGTTGAATAGACTCGCTAGGATGGAGAATTTCGTGTGCTCAGTCGAAGATGAGGAAGAGGAAGACATTTTTGGTTTTTTGTTTTTTTCTTGAGGTTTGAATTTTGGTTTAAATATGGAGGAGGTTTTTCTTGTTTGTATTTGGTGTAGTGACACGTGTATTAATTTTAGCTTGCAGGGGAAGATGTTCTGTGACGGTAATATTTGGTAATACCTTTGAAGTTCTTTTTTATTATTATTTTAAGTGATTTACTTAGATTAATTTATTTTTAATAGTGATGAAAGCATCAACTTAACTTAGTGTTATTTTTAGATACAAAAGTTGAAAAAAATAGTTTAATCAACTGGTAGAGCTCAAGTTTATTTTAGATTTGTTTTCAATATTCACTCATCAATTTTTTAAACACAATCACACGTGGATTCAAAAATAAGTTAGATATTAAGTTTATATGTTTAAAAAAGTTATAAAATATATTTTGAAGTTTGAACAAAAATTATTAAATATAATATGATATGATAGATATGACCTCCATTGACTTGAAATTTAAATAATCTTATTTGGTTTCGTTTTAAAAATATTTTCAAGAAAATTAAAAAAAAAGAGCTTATTATCTTTATTTTAAATTTAATATTTTTATATTATTTTCACGTAATAATATAAAAAAAATATTTTAATATATTTCTGAACAAGAATCATTTTCAAAAACAATATTAACTATATTTAATTTACTATGATTTTATTTTATTTAATCAATTTAAATATTGATCCAATTAAATTTGAGGGAATTAATGATCAAGAAGTTTGCATGATAGATTAACTTACAATTAACTAACTTGGTCTGATAACTTCAATAATATTGTTGTATTTTCAATCTGAAAGAATTAATGGAGCACAACAGCACGAACTCAGATTTGCAACAGCACGAACTCAGATTTGCACGAGTCCACCAGCAGAAACCGCTTCTGCAAATGAAGCTGGTGCTTCTGTTCCCGCGAGTACAACTGGCACGTGATCCATGACTGTATCCATATAAACAGTCATCAGTATTTATAATAAATTATTTTTAATTATTACAAATTTAGAAGATTATTAATTTTAATACCCGTGAAATCATGGCCTGACAAATAAAAAACTATTTTTAAAAGAAAACAAAATATAGAAATAATCGCATCATGTTCAGTTCAGTCCTGGTATATGTCCAGGCTTTTCAATAAACCCATGAAAGAGTGTCTCATTGATGACATGACTGTACAAGGCTGTACTGCGACAAGGTCAAACATTGTACATGCAAAACATCGTTACAAACACAGATGGAGTTTTATTTTTTTATATTTTAAAATTACATAAAACAAAAAATATATATATTTGAAAACCACTTTTTTAAATATATATATATATATAAAAATTAATGCGTTGTTTTTTCATTAACTTCAAAAATTAAGAATTTGTTGAAAATATTAAAAAATGAACAGAGGATGGTTCTTCATTATTAAAAAAAGTTATATGTGCTATGGGTTTTTTGTGTATATATAATATGGATATCCGGGTGTGTCAGCTACGTGTACCTTAACTAATTTCAAAAACCATGAAATTCATAATCATATATATATATATATTAACTATACAATAAAACGTCTCAGTTTTATTGTGCTAATCTACAGTAACACCTACTATTAATATATATTTTCGTGAAATGAAAGATAAACGGTTGTTGAAGTAGCCAAGATGGTATAAAGAGCGTTAGATTAAGGACCCCTCCGAGGCCATGAGTTCGAATCTCACTCTCAACACATTTTTTTTTAGTGAATCCACATTAAAATTAGATTTAATATATATTTTTGAGAAAGATGAACGAATGTTGAGGTGGTCAAGCGAGTCTATGAGGCGGGAGACAAAAATTTCATTCGAGAGTTTGGGGGTTCAAGTCCCACTCTTGACAGATTTCTATTTTACTTAAAAATATGATTAATTTTTTTTAATGATAATGATAATTTTCTTGCTTTTTTAATGATAATGATAATTTTATGTTGGTTATTTCGTTGAAACCTATTAAACAAATAAATTTATATCGATTTAAAATTCATATATTTTATAGAAAACTTGCACTTCACATGAATTCTGCACAAATTTATTATTTTGACCAAAAATATATTATAAAAAAAACAATTAATATTTTTTTGTGTTGAAAAAAATATTGCACCGCTGTGAAGAGGCGCGAGACATTGGCTAATATATATATAAAACACATCGATATTTCACTGTATCCAATTATTGTGGACCATGAAATTACTATTTTACTCTTATGATCGCAAAATTCAACCTTCAATACCAGGGGTACTGTGGACATTTTCAGGGAACCCGTGTGATATTTTCATTATTTAGAAGTGTTCTAGTCTTTTCAATTGTTATCTGCATAGTGAAATTACTTATTTATCCTTGGGAACTGACAAAAATACAGACTAATTTGAGTATTTTTATTTTTTCACATATTTGTGCATAATAAAATTACTTAAATATCCTTAGAAAGACAAAAATAAAGCCTTGTCGTTGGGGGCATGATGGTACTTCATGCATGGTTTTTTCATGGCTAACGTTCGGTTTAGGGGTGTTTAGGTTATTTCTTATGTTTATAATTTTTTTTTGAAGTTATTGCAGGCGAGTTATATGGACCTGCTGTTAGTTTTTCACGCGTACATGCTTGCCGGGTGGCGTGTGCGGTGTCTATAGGAGGTGAAAAATATCCAGTCACCGTTTCATCGGGTATGCTGTCATGTCCTGTTCCTCCCGGTATGGTGTGTGTTATGTGAAGATGGTCGGGGAATCACCAGTGAATAGTTCTCTCTCTCTCACAACAACTTGACAATCTTTTATGTTTTTGGTTGTTTTATTCCCGTTCGTAGCGTGTGTGTATAAACTAGAAAACTCCATTAATATTACCGAATAGAAAGAAAAATAAATATAAAATATTTTACTTGTATCAAATGAAATTAATATGGATAATATGAAGAAAATAAACAGAATGTTTCCATAAACAGAATGTTCCAGTGATACATTGAAGAAATATCTCTTGCACACACACACACACACATGTATAGGATTATATCAGATCGGAAGAAAGCTTATCCATCTTTATCGGTTATATTTATTCAATATTTACACCGTCTCCATTCAGATGATTGAAGGTAGACTTCCATAGAAGCGAGAGAAAAATCGCCAGCCTTGGTTGAAGATATAGATATTTTAGAAGGATGGAGCGCAGTACGTTCTGTATCACCCTCCATACCTTTAATTAAGCAGCGAATGCGTTGTTCTGCTCCACATGGTCCCGACGACACAGGCTAAGAGACACATCAAGTCGGCAAATTTAAAAATAAACAGCTTGAAATAAACAGCTTGTTTTAAATTATGTGTTTGATGTTGTTTTTGAAAGTATTTTTTATTTTTTTAAAATTATTTTTGATGTTATCATCTGAAAATATCTAAAAATACAAAAAACTTTTAATACATAACAGCATAAATCTCACTTACAAGGAATCAATGACCTTCGTCTACGGTGGATGTCACAATCTTTCATTAATTCACTGTCCACAAGAACCGCCATTTGTGTCTGTTCTTCTCTCACTGCCATTTCCACACCAAGTTCGTTCTTTTTTTCTTCTTCTACCATTATTAAGTATAAGAGGTAGCTTGCACATCAACCAGACTATATCACTTCTCTGAACGATTTAAAAAACACATTTAAGAGAATTTGATTAATTTTTTTATGTTATTTTCAAGATTTTAACTCGCAAAATCAAGAAAGGAAACCTATTTTTGAAGTCGAACTAGCATCTACTACTTGGTTAAGTTATTTGAATTGCCGATGAAATAATAGTTCTCGTCGGAAAAGCTTTCACGACGGCCACCCAGATGACAAACGTTTGCGGACAAGATATCATCCGGCAAATTTCCCCGATGAAAAGGGACACTCCCTCCCCTGAAAAACCTCGACGGAAAAGCAGTCCCTATTGAAGTGTCTTGTCATATTTTCTCCAGAAAAAAAAGTCGTGTATGGATTAATTAATTTTTTCCACACGACGCAAGGACAGGGTTTATACATCTCAAGCCTCGTGACATTTCAGGGGAAAGAATTTCTTTTTTTTTAGACACACACATATAATATCTTATTGTTTTAATTAAATATACCTTTATCTCTTATGTATTTATAATTACACTAACCAGAACACATTGTTTTTGTCAAACTCTAAAAGATAAGTGTTATATGTCCTCAAACCATTGGGTTCCTTGGATTGCCAGACTTGAATGATCATGAAAGGGACATGATTTGAAGATCCAGTGCCATATATTCCTTTTCAAACTCTATCGTGTGGCTCTGAGGATAACATAAGAAGCTGGCTAATATTTGCAGCACCAAACCTTAGTCACATGCATCATGAAATTTCTAAGTCATGAACCCTCTGCCAGTGGCTATCCAATTTTAAAGGCTGTGGGGTTTCCATCTCACGCTTATAAGATAAGGTGCTGTCAATTTTGTCATGCATATAGAGGATATATGCTCTTGCGGGTTGCCGATTTTTTTGAATTTAAACCCTAATTCTTTGACACCGTGATTGGAAAAACTAATCCATGATTGAATAGAGATAAAATCTAGGTTTTGGGGCCGAGAGGATTGATCTCTAGAAAAATAATTAATGAATAGATTAATTATATTTTTATTTAATTTTATCTAGACCGGTTCAAGCCTTGCTTCAGCCACATATTGAGTCACTCCATCATGATAGCTGCACGTATAATAGTTTCTTCTTAACTATATAGTTTCACAGGATATTAAGAAAAAAATGTGTGATTTTGAATATAGATGACGTGTGTTAAAACTTTATTGGAAAGGGAGATGTTCTACAATTTTATTTGATCTTGAAGTTGAGGATTTGTTTTCTTAATTACGTCGGAAGAGAGTTGGTTTTAATAAATATATGGGATATTTTGCGAAAATATCTTCTTTTTATTTTTTTATAAAAAAAACTAGTCTCCTGCTGGAGGTCTGAAACCTAAAAAGTTCAGAATAAAAAAAATAAAATCATTTTAGCAAAAACTCGGTGACAAGGCAAGAAAGGGACTGCAGAGCAGCATGTCTTTTACAGGACTCGACCTTCACTTGGTGTAATTTATCCAAAATTAATTACAGCAAGAACTTCAAAAATTATTTAAAATAGAAAATCTACTACTAAATAGAAATTAAATAGAAAATTTTAGAGTGTTCGGCAACTAACTACCACTTTACAAGCTCACTTAAAAAGAAGAAGATAGATGATGAAGACGAAGCTGCTTGTTAATTCACTAAAAATAATAAAAATATTTTTATCAATCTCGAAATTATTATTTTTTATTTATCTTTTTTTTTGGGTATCTATCCATGTGGAATAGTATTAATAATTATTCTAAAATATATCAAATATATAAACTTTTTATGATTAGAAGGTTGATTGGATACCTCGCTAAAGCTTAGGTTTAAAACATGACGAGGTTAATTCATGATCATGTTAAAACTCATTATTTTTTTTTCATATTATTTTCTCTCAAAACCATGTCGTGTTGGTTTCTTTAAATAAAATTATCGATTTGAATTAACTTGATTAATGTATAATTTAAGTCATAATCAAATTCAATAACCATGATGAAAAAGAGTTTGGGGGTGCGAATTAAAGCCTAACAAAATTATAATTTATTATTATTATTATTATTATTATTATTATTATCTATGATGAAAAGCTAGTTGGTGATTTTTAAAAATAAGTTAATGATACTAATAAGCTCAACGTATGATACTTAACTGCCACATATTGATGCAAAAGAAACCAAAAGGGTTGAAATCATTGCTTTTGCACTCTTGTCCGAAAGAACCCGATCTCTGCCTGGATACACGTGATGGTCCTCTAACCATAAAATCCTAGTGACAGGTGTGTTTTTAACCCAATCCTGGCAGTGCCAGGTAAGCCCTAAAAAAATCTAAGATACCCAATGAAACCCTGCCAATTCAGCAGATAAGAAATCTTTCCCATAAGAATCCTAGATAGATTTGCAGGCGGTATGTGTGACAAATACTTGGGCAAATCTAAATTGGGGCATGCAGGCTTGCCCATGATTACAGATTTACAATCATAAATCATAGTGACAAGTATGCCCTAGTTATATTATTTGAATAACCTAATTTGACCATGATTATTGTAATCCCCTGATATTATTGTACAGACCAAGAGTTTTCAATAACACTATACAATAACTAAGTACTAAAAATTGTTAGATTTTAATATCAATTGACTTAAATGGAAGTAAATAATAATAATAATGTTTGTTGTAAAATTGTATTCATATTTTTTAAAATATATCATTTCAACTTTTTTTTTAAAAAGTCAACTTTTTCTTAATTGAATCTCATGTGAATTTAGGTTTTTATTTGATGAATTCCTTTCATTATTATTATTATTATTATTATTTATTATTGATGGGAGGTTGATTGGTAATAGTAGTAGTTGAGATATTGGTTCTGAAATGGTGATGAATTAATTAATTAAAAAAAGGCCAATCAACTAAAAAGAGGGCCAATGAAGTAAATGAGCATGACAAAAGGAAACCAAAAAGACTGGTCCCACAACAGGAGCTCCTACAGCAAACTACCATTGTCTCTTCCTCTGTTCTCTGCTCACCTCATCCCTTAACTTCTCCCTCTACAGTCTACACAGAGATAAAGCTAGAGAGATAAAGAGCGTGGCATCCCTTCAACGGATCTCTCTCTCTCTCTCTCTCTCTCAACCTGCCTCTACCCGTGACCTTCTTTCTATAGCTAGCAACTTGCCTGTGGTTGCTCCCACAAAATAGAATCATCTCCTCTCTTGTTTTTATCCTTCCTCTTCTCTTTATATGCTGAATCCATCACAGTTTGTGGACTTAGAGTTTTTGCTTCTCTTATTGATTACCTCTCTTTTTTTTTTGAAAAAACTCGCTCTCATGTCGGCTACCAGTTCTTGGTGGTTTTTTCTGGGGTTTTGGGATTCTCTGTTTTTTTAGTTCGATAAGAAGAAAAGGCTGAGCCTTTCTAGTTATTCTTACTTTTAATTTCATCCGGGTTTTGAAAGGGGATTGTCTTTTTTTTTTTGGATTTTAACATGGATCCAGGTTTTTCCTCTTTTGTAAAATATTATTTTACTCTTGGCCTTTTCTCCTTTTCCTAAGCTTCTTGTACTTTGTGTAGGGGTTTTGGGTTTTTACTAGTTGCATCACCAAAAAGGTGAAATTTTGTAGCTTTTCTTGCAATCGGGTCTCAGAACTTCCTCCCCAATTCAACCGGTTCTCTATCTGAATTGGGTTCCTCTGAATTCCAGGTTTCTCTTTGAATTCCCTATAGTTACTAGTACTAATCTGTTTGGTATTCTAATTCTCAATTTGTCTCTGTGAAATTATCTTCTATTGGCCGGATTGAAAATCTCACTTGAATTCAAGGTCTTAGACCTCAGATTCTTGCTGAAGTCCCAATCTTTTGGATATTTTTCTTTGTTAGTGTCACCTCTAAAATGTCTTCTCCATGTTTAAGTGGAGGTGGGAGAACCTATGGATTTGATCTAGAAATAGTCAAATCCTCATCTACTTCCTCAAGAACATCACACACATCCTCACCATCTTCGACTATCTCTGAATCTAGCAATTCCCCATTAGCAATCTCAACTAGAAAACCGAGAACTACTCGTAAAAGGCCCAATCAAACTTACAATGAAGCAGCCGCCCTTCTTTCCACTGCCTATCCAAACGTTTTCTCCAGCAAACACCTCACAAAACCTAGCAAATTCACCATACCCCACGACAACAGTATCCTCCTTGACCAATCCCCTGACTTGTTATTGCCTTTTCGCGTTTTTGACAACTCTGGATTCCTACTCCACCAACCAATCCAAGAAAAACCCAGATTTGGAAATGAGTCAAAAGTTGCAAATTTTAGAGACAAGTCATCTTGCCAGAGCAGTGGGGAAGTTGACTTCCATGGGAATTCAATGGAATTATGTGATGGTTATGACGAGGATTTCGATGCCGAATCGATTCTTGATGAGGAAATTGAGGAGGGTATTGATAGTATTATGGGGAATTTAAGTGTAAGCAATGAAATGGTCGATGAGGTGCCTAATGGCATTAGCCCTAGCTATGGTCATGGTGGTAGCCAAATGAATTCTTGGCATGGGGATTCAATGGGATATAATTTTGGCGGGAAATCACAATTTGGTCACGGCATGGCGATGAGAAGAGGTGTTAGAGCTCTGAGACAAGTTGATGAAGGAAATTGGTGGCATTTTCCCATTGTTGATATGTTACAAATCTCTCCAAGACTCAGCACCTCCACCGCCACCGCCACCGCCACCGCGGCTGCCACCACAAATGCCAATGGCAACAACAATCCAGATGGCAATTCAATTCCGAAGCCAAAGCCAAAATCAAAGCTGAAAATGAAATCCAACTCGAGCAGCGAAAAGAAGAAAAAGAAGGTGGAGTTACCGGGTGCGGTGGAAGCGAAGAGCGAGGAATTGGAAGAGGAAAATCCAATCAAGGAGAACTCAATTCCACAATCCAATCGAAGGTTGATATTGAAATTGAATTACGACAGCGTTTTGAACGCGTGGTCTGACCGTGGTTCCCCGTTTTCCGACGAAACTATGGGGTCTGCTGAAGGAACTGATGTCTCTGTATGTTTCTCACCTCCTGCCGGGAAATGATTTTCCTACGCCAATAAAATAATGTTTCAAACTTTAATAAATTAATTAGTTAAAGTCCACTGTATTTAGTAAAATATTTGTTTTTTCCCCCTGCCTTCTGCATCATGCCACCGTAAGTGCTGCCAATGTTTTTATATCTATATTCTATAGATTTTTTTTAAAAAGAAACGTTTTGATTTTTTAATATTCTTTTTAAAATCTTTTTATTTTATTTTTATAAAGAGTTACTTACCGCAATATAGTTATAATCTAACCTCACCAAGATTGGTAAGAAAAATAAAATGGGCTCATTAAGTCAATCATCGAGTCCAGTTTATATTTTTATATTTTTTTTATCAAATTTCCTTTTTGGGAAGCTTTCAATATGATTGTTCATGTTTCTTTTTTCCTTTTTTTTTTTATATGGTGCTTAGCCTTGTCTTTGTATTATAGTAGTAGCTGCCTTTTTTTATAACGTTTGCTTTGTTTTTATTTCTTGAAACAAACAAAAAAACTCCATTTTTCGAATTATGGAATTCAGACAATTTTTAACATCTCATCTCATGGTCCCAAGACTTGTTTTTGGCATTGTCAGCCATGACATTCTTCATTTTTCGGTGTGTCTTTCTTGGAAAACATCACTGCCTATCACATGTAAATGGGAAGTTTAACATGCAAGAGTTGCGATAAAATGAAGTGGATATGTTCAATTTTTGTTCGAATGTAAAATTATTAATTTTTATTTATTAAATCACGTTCTGATTGAATTGATTAAGTTATTGGACTGACTGAATCAATAAATTTTTTATTTTATTTTCTTCCAAAATTATTTAAAAACTATATAGATGGAATGAGAGCGAAAATGATTGGAATTTGATGGTTTGTTCTTGGTTATTTTATTTTCTTGGCAGGCCAGGCTGGCACAAATTGATTTATTCTCAGAGAATGGAATGAGAGAAGCTAGCGTGTTGCGCTACAAAGAAAAGCGGCGTACACGCCTTTTCTCTAAGAAGATCAGGTACCAGGTCAGAAAGGTCAACGCGGATCAACGGCCCAGAATGAAGGTGCCTTTCCTTCACTGATGTCCTCCACTTTTCTTTTCTTTTCTCTCTCCTAGTTTTTGCTTGGTTATAATAAAATCGGGCGGGTCAAGTTTATTAAGGCGGTTTTGGTATCATTGGAGTAATTTTTATTTATACAAGGGTTGTTTAAAGCTGTGTTTTAAATAATTTTTTTTAAAATTTTATTATAAAAAATAAATTGCTATTTTTTTATATTTATTACTGTGTTGATATTAAAAATAAATCTTAAATTATATATATAAAAATATTTTAAGAAATTACTTGTAAGAAAAAAACATTTAACATGTTTTTAACTATCAACCGTTAAAAGTGGAAGGTGGGGCCCACTTGAATGGTGGATCCCGCTTAATGGGCTGAGATTGATTATGGGACAGGAAAGATTCGAAGTGGCATGATAAAAGTTCGATGATTGATGAATCAAATAGCATATCAATCATGCTTCACTTTGTCTCCTGGCTTTAACAAAAAGTAAAAAAGTAAAAAAAAAATCAAGTTTTGTACCCCCATCAAAGTGAAATAATTTTTTTCAATAGAAAAATTTAATATTTTTCATGAACCCTTTTTCAAAAAATGGAAAAGAAAGAAGAGAATCCACTGATTTCCTTGGTGAAACAACAAATTATATGAACTAGTGATCCTTGCAGTGCCCTTTTACTGGAGTTTACTAAAAATAATCGGATAGCTTGCACCTTGTTCTTGAAGCTCATATTTTACCAAGAATGCTTAGTAATTTATGCTCAAGAGCAATCCACTGCCTCTCTACTCTAATTTATTAATTTATGTAATGCTGCAGGGGAGATTTGTGAGAAGGCCGAATTCAAGTACAAGTAGCGATGAACATGAGGAGAGGAAAAGGAAGACTTTCAAGTTGTGAAAATCACCACCACTTTCATGATAATATCTTTTTTTTTCCTTTTCTTTTTCTTTCTTTTCATCTTCTAGTTTAATTTTCTACACTGAAACGTGAAGAGATGGAGACCGCTCAAGGAGAGGAGGATATAGAAGTAGGGCCAACTAGGTTTTTTTTTTTTTGTTTTTGCCTAGGCTTCAAGTTTTCTCTATATATTCTCTGTTTTCTAGGATTTGGAAAGATGTTGAAGTTTTTTACTTTTAAAAAATAAAAATCATCAATACCATTTTAGCAGTAAAGAGCTTTTTGAGGGTTTCAAGCAAGCTTGCTTCTTAATTTCTAGCAGAAAAGAACTATGAACTAGCAAAATGTATTACTTGGATGCCAGGAAAAACTCACGAATACCTGCGTGATTACAAACATTGTTTTTGGCTCTATCTGTAGGATATTTTATGAAGCTAAGAAAATCACTCTAAACTACTGGAGACCTATCATCTATTGATTTGATGAGTTGATTCAAGATTTT
Organism: Salix exigua; assembly: GCA_032356905.1. NCBI lineage: Eukaryota > Viridiplantae > Streptophyta > Magnoliopsida > Malpighiales > Salicaceae > Salix > Salix exigua. Next base: position 12,515,006 of record CM063605.1, read on the forward strand.
ATTGAGCAAGGATTTTATCGGAGTTTTAAATAATAAATAATTGGATGAGAGTTGTTTCAATATAACATGATCGATTCAGCAGCAGAACAACTCATGATCCAGTAGTCCTGGTCTGGATTTTTAAAAATAATAATTGAAATGATGTTATTTCAATTAATCTAAATTAACCAAAATTAACTTGAGCAAAGATTTCCAAGTCATGTCTGGGCTGAGTTTACTAACTTTACCCTCATTCCCATCAAAATAAAAGGCTTCTAAATAGGATGAGAAAGAAAATCTAGTCTAGCTGATTAGGCTATAAGGTCAAGGAAGGTACTATGCAGTTGAGGAGATTACAAGGCATCATATCTTGATTCATTATGTGCTCTTAGTAACAACGCTAATAAGAAGCTGACATGGTCCTTTTCTTCTTAAGGTTGTCTAGCTATTAAAGAAGACCAATACGGTTTTTAGTGCTTGTTAAATCAGCCGATTCGTACCCAAGAGGCGTGACGTTATGACAAAAGATTTAAGATCTGCATAGCAGGTCTCATGTTCGAGTCAGGATATGCACTTCTTATAAAAACTTGGGATAGCCGGGGTTTTACTTGCTCACCAGACCATAAATTACGTTTTCTGGAGGTGAGGTTTCCTCGAATTAAAAAAAAAAAAGCCGATTCGTTAAGAGATAAATGAGCTTTTCTTTCCTGGTTTCTTTCATGACTAGGATTGCAAACTTCTTCAGCGTTGTTCTGTCCAATGTTTTCCTCTTCGATGCTATCCATTTGGAACACGATCAGTGCCATTCTATCAGTATACAAAGGGAAGCATTTTTTTGGTCTGTATCATTCTCATGTTTAGGAGGGTGCTGAGCAGTGGCATGACTTGGAGATCAAAAATCTTATCTGTCTGTGAATGTTCGCTGAGGTTTTCAGGTGATAAGAAATCAGAGTTCACTGCTTGCTCCAACTGAGTCTACTCCATTTTATGCATCCAAACACGGGAAACAGAATATGTTTTGGTGATGTAGCTTATAGTGAAAAAGGCGAAACCGGGTTTCACAAACCTTAAAATTATAGCTAAAACATAGAAAAAAAGCTTTGTTTTGATAACTATGAACGTCAATGATTCAATGCCATTAGTGTACAATATTGTTTCAAATAGTAAGCTAAACTGATATAACTAATAAAGCTTGGAATTAAATAAACAGCTCAAACTTAATTAGTACATGAAAACAAGAAAAATAAAGAAAATTCCAAAACAACAATCTCCGCACCTAATTTACGCATGAAAACGATTTCATCTGATTACAACAAGCTGGCCTTCTATATAACCAAGCTCGTAAAATTTCAATCTATCCAACTATCAGATTAAATGTTATATTGTATTGTGTTGTAGCCATAGACTTTCGCCTTAAAATGAATCTTCATTTTCCAATGTTATCAGAACTAATGGATTGATACACCCCTGGGTGTACAGATTGATCTTTAGTGATCTTTTTCACTTAGTTCCTAGTAGCATATGTAACCAGACTTGGAGTTTGTGGAACCAAACATGGTGGCAATTTTGAAGGTGGATTTGTAGGCTGAACGCTTTAGTGTGTTTTCTTGTAAAATGTTGCAGGTTTTGAAGCTGAGAGAGCACACTCTACTGGAATCTTCGTGATTGATAACATTAATAAATGGCCTTAAGCAAAAACATTTTGGAGGCAATCATGTAGCCTTTACAGTTTTTAGGTTCAAATGCAGAGGAAACTGAATTATTTGGCTTCATCATAGCACAATGACATTTATTTAGAGCAAGACTATGAATTCTCTTTTGCAGAGAATCCATGTTTAATGTGGTGGAAGAACAGAAAGTATTAATTGATAGTTTTTGAAACACAAATTGTAGGTTTAGGTTGCATGTATAGCCAAGGACATAGATCATCGCATGTAAAGGCTCCGTGTTTCTTTGATCCATCAGTCCGTAGTTAGCCACAGTGAATTAATAGCATAAAAATCTTAAAAAGATCTGCTCCAAACAATACCGAGGCTTTGCTGATAATCCAATGGCAAGATCAAATCTATAATGTAAAGATCATTAACTCAGAATCCATGATCTAAAAATCTGCTCCATTGTGTTTCAGATTTAGTTTCGGAAAGGGCTACAATGCAGCAAGTGCTTTGTCCAGGCAATACTCATAAAACAAGAAGAGAGAACACACATCTAGAGTTAAAAGTTCTGGTACTGCTACTCTAAGAAGCATCATCATTCTAGATTAGCAACAAACAACTCTTTTGTGTTTTTTATTTCTGTTAGTTTTTTGTTTGAATATATCTTTACGGGCACATTTTAATTATATATTCATCTTACAGTAAAGCTTACAAACAGTAGAGGTGGTGCTGATTTTGATAATAGATAGATTTACTCTGATCATCATAAAATATCTCATAAATATAATGAATTTATATGGAAAATCCTAAATATCTGACTAATAAATAGTTTATTTTTTATAGTGTTTGGTTAATTCCACACTGTATAAACACACAAAATAACATGTTTTGTTAAAAGAATTGAAAATAAGATATAAAAATAAATTTATTTTTAAGATGATTTTTTTTAAATAAATATTTTTATTATTTGTACAAAGAAACATGTATTTATGTCCTGATTATCTCTATTTCTTGTGTTTCAAGATAGGCTAAAGAAAGAAAGAAAAAGTTATAATAAGATTGACAGCAGCAGCAACAACAACAATCATATAAATGAAATGGCAAGTGAAAAAAGGAGCATCTTTTTTACTGGCTGTACACATACAGGCATCCTGCCCACAGAAATATAAAAAGGGGTCAGAGAGGGAAAGAGGGAGGGGTTTTGCGTAGTGGCTTCGTTAAGAGGTCTCATTGCTCAGACGTTACCTTATTCTGGTAAGGTTTTGACGATAGGGATCACTCTCTTGTCCTTTTTTCTTTCCGTGTTTTGAATTTTGCTGTTAGTTTGTTTTTTTCCATTGATTTATGTTGCAGATATCTGCATGTTGATGTTTGTATGGAATTTGCAGTGGTTCTTCAATGATATTGTACTTGTTTTGGTGGCTCTTTCATTAACTTTGTGTGAAATAAATCAAGGAGAGGAAAGTAGGAAACTGTGAATTGAATTGTAGGTGTTTTATAGAAGTTAGGGAATTTTCTTGAGTGCCTCATTAAAGGACCCAGCAAACCCATTATTGACCCCGCTTAGCATTGTTAAAATAGGTTCTTGAAACTTAGTTAATAATGTCTCAATTGGTTATTGAAGCTCTAGTTGGTGTTGGGTTTAGGTTTGTTAGATTTGATTGTTGTGATTTAAGGTCCCCGCCCTCCTCCTCTCGTGGGTAAGAGAATACACGTTCGGGGTTTTCTATTTGTGGTCTATTCTATACGATTTGTTTGTTGTTTGGATGATTCTAGTTGTCTTTGGGAAGATCGGGGTTTTGCTTTTGTGGTGAAGTTTGGATTTTGCTTTGTCCACCCATGTTGAACACAAATGTTATAAGCCCTGAAATTTGGCAAGTAATGGTGGTGTTTGGTTTCTCGTTTGAAAAGTTGAGGTTAGAGAGCTCTTAGTTTCATGTAGTAATCTGACAAGCTGTCAATATGTTATATGGCTATATGTTTTTCCTTATATGCAAAACATTTGCTAAACCCTTTAATCTTTGGTAAAAGGAATGATTTATTGAGGAAGAACATGAATAGAGAATACCAGAAATAAATAGGTATCTTCTAAGATGAAGATACCTATTGCCAAGTTTTATTTGTAGGATACAATTAGGAAGCCAAGAAAATCACTCGGACTATGGTTATTGGTTAGAATGTGATTGATTTCTTAAAATTCTTCTATCATCCAATCACCAAAAAAAAAGTCACTGGAAAATCTCTCTCCCCTCACCCCTTGAAAAAGCCTCAACAGTTGTCAAGTAGTTCTCAATACGATGAACACTATAGTTCAAATGCAGTTGTGGGTTATAAGGTATTGTATATTGATGTTTTATGTGTATAAGTTCTAACAGTGTTAAGAATCAGAGGACAAGTCCTTTTTTTTATCATGGTTGTCTTGTTATTAAACTGTGCGATAAACTTTGTGGTGTTTGAAGCAAATAATGGGTGCTATTAGGAGTTAGAATGTTTCTGAATTTTTTTGTTCATTCCTATATGAGTAGAGCATCGTAAACTCCTTCAGCATTGTATTGTGCAATGTTTTTGCCTCTTTGATGTTTTCCATTTGGGAAATGATCAGTATCATTTCTGCAGTATACAAAGGGGAGCGTTTTTGTGGTTTATATCAATCACATGTTTGTATCATAGGAGGGTGCTAAGCAGTGGCTTGATTGAGAGAGCAAAAATCACATCAGGCAGATTTTAGCTGAGTTCTTCAGGTGAAAATGTTGATACAGAGTTCCCTTCCTACTTCAATTGAATCAACTCCATTTCATGTATCTGATTATGGGAAACAGATTTTTTTTTGTGTGACTGGATGCCAGGTGCTGAAATTGGCAAATGGGCCCAAATGTCATGAACACTGCCATGATTACTGTAAAGAAGTTGCTTCAATAACCAGGGAAAGGGAGAGTAATGATTATTCATGCCTGTTAAGTTTTCCGAGAAGTCCGCATCCACCAACCACCAGTAAAATGTCTGAAAGTTCTGAACCTAATTTTGTATATAGTAGAAGGAAGCTACAAGAAAATACCATTGACTTTTTATCCACAATCACAGAGAGATCTGGAGAGGATTGTCCTTGTGTCATCAATTCTGATGGTCCCTCAGTTCCCGCTAAGGAACACCATGTAGTTTCTGAAGATGAGCATGAGACTGAAACTGTTATAGAATCTTTCAGGCCCCCTATAACATGCAACAGAGCTGAATATTCACTCCCCTTATCTCTTGGAAGACACGCTCAACTTACAACTGCCAGTTCAGAGTCTGAAGGTGCTGCCCCTAATTTTGTTTATGGGAGAAGGAAGCCACAACAAAACTATGTTAACTTTTCATCAGCTCGGGTCCCTGCAATAGAAAAGAGAAGCAGAGAGGATTGTCTTTCAGTGATCAGTTTCGATGGTCCTTCATTTGCACATAAGGAGGATCATCTAGTTTCTCAATATGAGCATGGATCTGCCCTTATGCCTCCTCCCACAATACACAACAAAGATGATTCTTCTTGCCAATTAAGTTTACAAAGAAGTCCTCAGCCACCTACTTTCAGTAAAATGTCTGAAATTTCTGCAAGCAAGTGTGTATACAGTAGAAGGAAGATGCAAGGAAACTCTGTTACCTTTTTGTTTGCACAGGTCCATGGAATCGCAAAGAGAAGCGGGCAAGATTGCCTTTCAGTTGTCAGTTCTGATGGTCCTTCCCTTGCAGTTGAGGGGGCATGTGTAGTTTCTAAAGATCAACATGAAAGTGGAACTGGTGGAGCTCTTCCCAGGCCTACTCCAGTATGCAATGGAGAGCCACATGTTTCAAAATCAGAATCTAGTTGTGGATGTTCGCTTGTTGAAGACCAGGTTTTTGTTGAAGCTTCAAAAAAGAGCAGGCTGAAAATCATAGAGGTTGATGGTATAAATGATAGTTGCTCATCATCAAAGTCAAATATGGAACTTGTTTCAGTTTCTACAAAGACTGAAGGGCATGATAATGGTGAATGCTCTTCATCCACTATGATGGCAGCAGAGTTTGCAGGGGAAGATCAGTCTGAAAAACATAGGTGTATCTCTACTCTTGGGAAGCAGAGGGTTTTTGAGGGAATTTGTCCTGGAAAAACCCGTGCTTCTTCCAAAAGAATTGTTGATGGTAGTGGCAGCAGCAGTTCTCGGTCATGCAAAAAATGTTTCCTTAAAGAGTCTCCAGAAAAGATGCTACTTTGTGATAGCTGTGAAGATTCATTTCATGTATCTTGCTGCATTCCTCATGTAAAAAGAATACCAATTGATGAATGGTTATGCTCTTCGTGTTTGAAGAAGAAACGAATAATTCCCAAGGAGAGAATTTCCAGAAAAACTCTCAATATAATCAGTGACATGGGCAGATGTAGAGCTGCTTCATCCACAAGTGAATCTAATCCTATAGCATTGATGTTGACCGATACTGAGCCATATACAGGTGGTGTTCGAGTTGGTAAAGGTTTTCAAGCAGAAGTTCCAGATTGGTCAGGTCCAATTATCAAGTATGTCATCATGCCAATCCTCGTAATTTTTAATCTTTGGAACATATATCCTCAAAGAAATAGTTGGTCCGAGTTTTGCATGCAATTTCATAATTTTTAATCTTTGGAACAGATATCCTTTAAGAAATAGTTCCTCTGAACATTAATATCCAAGGTTTTTTTTTTTTTGTTGAAGTAATGATTAAGTGTGTGAACTCATTTATCTGGTTGATTTTCGTTTCAAGTAGCTTTAGAGTTTGACATGTGAGACTGGTTCCCTCCTTTTTCTTAATACATGTTCCATCGAAGTTGCTAGACTCCATAATACATAGAGGATCTTCATATCTGGTGTTTGTTTGCCTTTCAATGTTTTTTTTTGTTAGGTTCAATAAGTAATTGAGGAATCCTAATGGATTCCACATATTCGAGATGGTGTAAGTCGTTTGTAGAGTCTTTTCTGAAATAGAGAGTTGGTACTTTCATTCAGAAAGTAAATAAGCTTGATGTTGATGATATTGGGTTGTTCCAACATTTCAAGAATGAGGGACCATGCGTGTGCTCTTATGTGCTGTCCATTATTTATTTCTTCTGCTCCGAGAGACTCAAGTGTTCGTGAGTCTTGTTGGCAACCTTACAAGATATAATAGGCTAGAAAGAGGGAGCAATGACATTGGCCAATAATTGCCATGTTATGAATCTATTAAAACTGTTATTTTCATTTTTGACATTTTATCTGAATTAATAGCTTGATACTTTCCATTGTATAAATATGCCCCCCTTTGACTTTGAAGCACGGATTCTAGTGGCTTGGTAGGATCAAACATTGTGGCCATTTTGTAGGCTTGTTTGTAGATTGAACAGTTTTAGTTTCTTTTCTTCAACACGTTGAAGCACACGATGTGGCCCCATGATTTCCATTTTGAGTTGATTACAGTCTCTTTGAGGGATGCATTTTTAGAAGGGGAGAGAGTTGACTCTTCAGAAATTTTAACAAGGTGGTGTTTATCGTTATTGGACCCAAATGCAGAAGAAACTGGAATTTTTTGGCTTTTAAAACAAAATGACATTTTTTTAGGGCACTACTACAAATTCCCGTATTTGAAGCATCTATTTTTAATGCGAGCAGAAGAAAAAGAAGTAATTTTTTTTATTGTTTTTGCAACAGAAATTGTAGGTTTAGTTCCATGAAAGGTATATAGGCTAGACCAGGAATCATTCCATGAAAAGGCTTTGTGCTTCGTTGACCCCCCCAGTCTGTACCGAGGCACAGTATGATGGCTTTTCTCAGACAGATGTTTTTAGTGTTCTATTCCTTGCCCTCTCCTCTATTTTTTTTTATTATTATTATTTTCCTTGTAGGACTTTTCTTTCACAAATTTAAGAATGATACAAAATTGACTGTAATTATCACCCAAATGTTCTAGTTTAGTTACCTCTAACATCACCTGTTATTTGGTTTTTATGTAGTGATGTCGACACTATTGGCAAACCTGTGGCATTGGATCCATCATACTTTGTCAGTTTGTATGTAGGTCTTCAAATTGTTTATTAGTTTCAATCTCATCAGTTTAGCAGTAGATTTGTTGGTGTTTGAGCGGACTGAAACATCCTCTTGTGCAGGAATTGAAGTCCAACAAACCTTCTAAATTTGGCTCTATAGGTAATTGGCTTCAATGTAGACAGGTTATAGATGATGAAGCAGAAGGTGGCAATGTAACTATATGTGGAAAATGGCGCAGGTAAACCAAATAATGATCTCGTGTGATTCTGCTTGTGTGCTATTGTTAATTAACCTGCTTTCTGGTGGACAGACTCAAACTCAGACGCTTTAGTTATTGGTTATGGAGTCCTACGCATAGTAAAACTCTATACTAGGGTTTTTGTACAACTCTCAACACTTGGCCCATCCATGAACTATCTCAAGTAGATATAGGCCTTAGGCTAGCAATGCTTTACTATGAAATCTTTCCCTCGAAGTTTTTGTAATAATTGTGTTGGAAAACACAACATGAATTCACATCGTAAGTTTTTAACAGTTCATGTCTTGTGTAACAACGTTAACAAAGTGGACGCATTATGAAATGTGAACAAACATTACTGTTCCACTCAGTTTAAACCAGGTTGCAAAGTCAACCATGAATGTTTAATTTATTTATTTTTTTCATATTGTTCAACTAAATCCTCCAGTGCTGAACTTGCTTTATTTGGCATTACCGTATCTAATTTAGTCTTGCAATTTCAGGATTGAATTGCTGGTTTAATTTTAATTTTCTCATCTTAATCGCTATTGACAAGCATGAATCCTGGCAAGTCCTTTCTTATCATTGATGCATCATGGTCAACATGTTGTATCATCTGCCCTTTCTTGTGCTATTGGTTCAAAATGCCATTCCACTCGGTGGGTGATTCAAGTGGAATCAATATATATATATATTATGGCATTGGCTGCATTTTTGTAAGAGACCCAAAATAAATTAGTTTGCTAACTCTCCCATTGACAACCCCACCAAGTCATAATTCATGAAGGAAAATTCTTTCTAAGATAATGCCACAAGGATAGCAGTTTTTTACTTTTTTGTGATTTTATGCCTACTGGATTAGAATGCAGGAAGATGGCGACTTCTAGGGACCTCTTTTTTCTCAGCCAATGTGTCTATAAAAAGTTACTTGAACCTTTTGTTTTGATTCCAAGTGTATGGGGATGTATACATTTTCATTGGGACAGGAAACACTTACAATTCACTTAAATTTTAGTCTGGAATAAGTTTTCAAATATTTTGGTCCTGAAATATTTTTTAATGGCATTATTCTTGTTCCACTACTTTGTTTGCATGGGTGGTGTTTTTACTTTTTATAGTATCAGTGATATTTTGTGCCATTATATTAGAACAGGTGTATATGTAGGTCTGGCACCTTGAGAGTCCCTTAAATCAATGGGTCTGACTTCTGAGGGTTTATCTAACCCGTACATTGCATCTGGCCTTCACAAGGACAGTTACGTACTATTTGTCCAATCATGCATGATCCAGAAGTGAAATTCTTGTTGTGGAAGGCTGCTCATTGCTCTGAGCATCATGGTTGCTGTTTGCCTTGATTTATGTATTAGCTTTCCTATTTGTGACTGTGAAATGTATTGTTTGGTGTTTTAAGCTGGCAGAGGCATCTTCTCTTTCTCCTGCTTGTCTTGTTTCAATTTTTGTGCATGCCAATGCAGATGTGAATTCCTGTGTCCTTCCATGTTTGCACTTAAAAATTGATCTGATATACTTCTCTTTCTAGTTAAGCTTGAGAAGATTAAGTACTAGAATGCTGTTGATGTATCAGGGCTCCTCTTTTTGAAGTCCAAACTGATGACTGGGAATGCTTCTGCTGTGTCTTTTGGGATCCAATTCATGCTGACTGTGCTACATCTCAGGTGAATTGGGAATGTTGTCTTCAGAATTAATGGGCTTTCTATGAGGCAAACAAATGCTTTCTGGTTTCTATTATCTTTTTCATTGTCATTATAAGTACAAGGTTGTGGAGATAATTGAATATTTCAAGCTAAACTTAACATATGATCCATATTTTATCCTATTCAAATCTTGTTCCATGCATCTGCCTCAGGAGCTGGAAACTGAGGAAGTTATGAAGCAACTAAAGTATATTCAGATGGTATGTTCTGGACATATATTTCTCGGTTCATGGTTGTAGAACCTGCATCATGATTTATGTTATTTAACCTTTCTTGGTTTCAATACTTTTTGCTTGGTCAAGGGCTGTTTCTACAAAAGAAATTACTCTGCACTGAAATAATTCAGTTTCAGAGTAGAAGCATGGTTGGAGCTAGTAGGGAGAACTTTGAATCTTATCATTGAGCATAGTTTTGGTGGTTCGGTTAATAAATGTGGAATAAAGCTGACTGTAATTTGTAGGCCTTGGCCTTATTAACATAATTCATATAACGGCACACATTGCTTTTGGTCAATGACATGAAAATATTTATTTTGCTTCTCTTCGGTTGTTAACATGTCATATGATGTGCAGCTGAGACCCCGGACAGCTGCTAAACGGCGGAAATTAAAACATGCCAACAATGGTGGTCCAACAGATGATTGCAAGGAGTGATGGATACAGAATTTCAAAAATGAGCTGAAACTGCTCAATGATTTCAATCAAGTATTGTCTATGCAGCTTGCTTTATACATTCATTATCACAGAAATCCATAGAGCTGAATTTTGGAGTTAGATATTATTACATCATAGTAAAACAAAAAAAGAAGGTTACTGGACACAGTCAACGATCAATGGTATATGTGAGCCTCTGATTGAGCTTTCTTGTATGTGCTTTGTTTTTCTTGAGTACTGCTGCTGCTAATTAGGGGTGCATAGGGGCAATGTTTGATGAAGGTAAATATGAGCAAGCTAAAAGGTTAATCCAGTTCCATATGTGTAGTTCCATATTTCACTATATTGGTTTTAATGATCAATTCAACAAGTAAATATTCCTTTCACAGAAGACAGATGCAGCATTGTGGCTCGCAATTACTTGCCTCAAACTACCCATCTTGGGTTTTTTTCCCTTTCTTTCTCATGCTTGTCTTAACCAGAATCAGAGTGCATACTGATCAAGGAATGAAAGTCTCAAGTATCCGTGAGACAGCATATTAACAGCACAAAGTAATTCCAATTCCCAATGCATTGGCTAAGAAGACAGGTATAGTTGCATTGCTGTTTACCATTTTGATAGCAGGGGAGAATGGGAAACACAGTGTGGTGTACGTTTTGCTTTTATTTTTACTCTGGTAATTAAGAAAGTTGTTGGGATAGTACCTTGAACTTTGATAGCAACTTCAATCACACATGTAACCAAACTTTTTTTTCAATTCAATTATTCTTATCCAAGTATTTTAATAGCAGGAGGAAAAACATGATGAGACTACTCGTGGGATGATTTAAAATCAGAGGTAAATAGAGAGAAATTACTGATGTTGGACAAAAGTCCAACAAGTTAATCTTCTTAAGCAAATATTTTCAAGTTGCTTGTTAATAATCAATCCTGTGACATTGCCAACATCTCTGCTAACAAACTACGGTATTGTATTAATAATCCTTTTTGGTTGTCTTAGGCGGAAAGGTAAAAGTTGAATGTCATTTTTATTACTTAAAATTCACAATTCTTATTGTTTTTGAAGTGAAAAATTGTGTTTTTTAATTGATGTGTTTTTCCTTCACTTGTGATGTGATTTTGCTGTAGTTGCGAGTTGTCATTTAATTATTCTACTTTGTCTATTCAAAACCTGCCTTTTTCACTTCAAAGACTTTAAGAATTGTGAGTTTTAAGTAATAAAAATGACATTCAACCTTTACCTTTTCCACTTGAGACAAAACCACAAAGGATTATTAATACAATACCGTAGTTTGTTAGCAGAGATGGTGACAATATACGTCTTCTTAAGCGTATATTCATAGCAGAGATGGTGGCAATGTCACAGGATAGGTCAATGTCTTCAGGGGAATAGCTTTTGAGAAAGGATAGGATAGGCCGATCGTTGGATTACTCCAAGGCTAATGACTTCGTACCTCGGGAAAAGTCTATTTTATAGCTTGAACTCCAAGGAACACGGCCGAATTGCACCCAGAGGAATCACAGTTGCAAGAATGGAGCAAAACGGAAATTTTTTGTATTTTTTTCTTCTAAGAAAACAAGGTACTTGTGCAAGGGTTGTCCAATGATTGGCATCACACAGATTAGAAATAAGAGATTTACAATGTCAGCTCAGCCTGCAAAAGTGTGAATAATAATATAGGTTTATCAGTGTGTCAAATCTTTTCTCTTAGCTCAGCAATGGGAACGTAGACAACAGATTCATCTAGCGGGCGGATTTTGGATGACTTCCTAGCTTTGCCAGTTTGTAACTTCACCAGTTTCTGCTTCAGATTCTCTACTCTAGTCTTTGCTCTACAGAGTTTCTCCATATCAGATTCAGCTGCTGCTGAAATAGGATTACCCTTTTTCTTTATTCCCTTTGGTTTTGCTTTTAACAGCTTCTTTAAGCTCAGATCATCATTGTGCTCAGCATTCATCTGACAGCAATAAATGCTAACAACCGTGAGGACACAACGAAATAATAATTCCATGTCTAAATATAGGGGATGACAAGAGTAAAATGCATCAATCCTGCAGAAAAACTCTAAAAGATCTTGATTCCAAAGACACCTTTTCCCATAATAATAGACTGCTCCCCAACACCCAACTCACACGCACAAACCATCAAGACAGCTGACAAGATAATGCACAACTTCCAACTCCTGATCCAATCACTAAGACATTGTTTTTAATCAAAGTGCAATCAGAGATGCAAAGAGAAGAAGCAAGATATATGGATAGAGGTAGCACATGATTTTGAGCCAGAATAAAAAAGAAAAGGATACGATCAAATCCTAACATCAAAAATACCTCAGTGCTTTTAGTAGGTGATTCGAAGGAACCTCTTTTATGTTCATTTTGGTTTAAACTTTTGCTTATTGACCTCGGCTTCTTCCTCTGCAAGATACTTTTCAAATTCTTTGGGGTACATACCCCAGTTTCTGCCTGGCTATCCTTTAACAGTGAAAGATCAGCAGTTTTGTCCCTCGTTACATTTAAAGTGGGTTCAGCAGAGACTATGGAACTAGAATAATGAACTTGTTCTCCCTTCTCTACCTGTTGTGCAAGTTAATTGTCAGACACAAAACTGAAACACATATAACACGACCTTGAGAGATAAGATTTGAAAACTTTAACTCTAGAATAATCACATAAATTAGATAACAACAATGACATGGAATTCATACTTTTAACTTGGCGCCTAATGAGCATGCAGGAGAGATGATTATTCTTTTGTCAGTTCTAAAGACATTGTTTATATTTGAGAAACACTATGGTCAAAATATTGGCTGTAATACCACTGTTTAGAAACAATTTATAAGATACACATAGCAAAAGGAGTCCAGAAAATCCATAACTGAAGAAGTGACTTTGAAAGCTGAAACAGAATACAACTGTTGCATTAATGAACATGAATTACCAGCTTACCTTTCTGGACTTCAGAGCTATATAACGGGAATTCTTGAACCATTTGCTAACCTGAAATTGCAACTTGAGTGTAAATAAATGGACCTTGTAAGTAAAGAAGAGCTAACGTGATGTTAAAGAGTAATCCTTGAGGGCAACACTACCACAGTAAAATAAAGAAAGAAGAGGTACATTTTCTACTTTTTGTGTGTGTATCCCATTGTAATTCTGTAAGTTCTATTTTAAGGAATCAATAGTGCATGTATTGATTCAGTAGATTAAGTTGTTACCTTCCCAGGTTCAATCCCCAATTCTTTTGATAGATTCTCCTTGACAGTTCTAGATGGAAGTTCATTCTCTGCAAATACTTGTCGAAGTTTCTGGGAAATCACATGAAAAGAAAAGGGTAGCTTAAGACATCAACCAAATTAAATTAATAAATAAAAATAAGAAGTGAGAACATAAGAGATTATCTAACAATCCACTTGGAGAAAACTACTACCTCTACAGCATCAGGGGGGAGCCTGAAAATTGGCCTCCGAATTTGAGGGTCTCGTGGAAGCTTCATCATGCCTTCAATGGTCGCATTGTTTTTACATCTTTTTTTACTTTCATAGAGAGTCATTAGGGTGCTGGCCGCATCTGACTCCTTCTCTCGTCGTTTTCTTTTGCTAGGACCCCAATCTTCATCTTCGCTGGGTTGCTCTTGTGCAGGAGCGTCCTTTCCAAACATCTCCTGATAGGAAAGAAAATCACATTGCATTAGTCTGAACTATCTCTCGTGAATTAGAAAATATATTATTTTTTTCCTTCTCCTAAATTTGACTGTCAACACATTATTACTTCAACATTTCGTATTGAATATGGTATAAACTTGTTCGCATGGATATAATTTAAAATTTTAAGCACAACTTTTATCTCATGACGTGTATGGCCACTCAAAATCACCAAAGATGTGCACCTCTTCCCATAAATTACAAACCAAACCATGAAATTGAATCAAGGCTGTCACACCAACTATGACTTCTGGTTTTATGCAAAATTAGTGGTGCTATATTTATTTTATGGTGGAAGAATTTACAGTACTTACATTGTATAACTTCTTATAATCAACTGCTCTTCTCTGCCTCCGGCCACAAATAATTTCCCCATCACTGGTTTCATCAGAATCTAAACTGCTATAAATAGAATTGTTTCTGAAGTCCAGGCCATCCAACTCCCACCTCCTGGATCCTGAAAAAACCTCACCATCTGAAGACCAACTCAAGCGGGTTGAGTTGCTGGTATCATCAGATGCATCATCATCAGTACCTGCTCCACTCATAATGTTCTCTCTCCTCTCTGGATCATAATCATAATCTTCAGAATCATCAGAAGGCCATTCTTCTTCTGGATTTAATAGCATATTTCCACCATCTGGAACTGCTGCTTCTTCTTTGAAAATGTCCTACTTCAAGAAAGAGTGAACATCAGTTTGGTTAGCAGAGAAGCAAATCAAGATTCTTTTATTTCCATTTTTTTGCAAGGAAAAAGACTATATTATCCCAACAATAACCTGCCAACTGCTTTCCTCTGAGAAGTGGGTCCCCAAATGAGCATTCATGGCTTCTATAATTTCCATCCTACAGTCACAAAACTTGCAAAACCATCCCTGATCACCTGGAGGTACTGCAGCAATGCATATTACCAAATGTATAGAAAATCTTAGAAACAATCAATCTGTTTCATGACCCAGTAGAAACTTATTACAAGAAAAGTTAGTAGAACTGACTATTTTCAGTATCCAAAGGAGGATCAAGGCATTTTTGGTGGAAGGCACAGTTGCATGTTCCATCACAGAGTACAATATCATTATCTTGAGAAACTTCATTCAATTTGCACTTCGCACAGAATATCTATATGAAAAAATGGAAAAGAAAATATAAATATAAGCAATTGTGCTTGGAGCCCAAGTTTATGCAATATATTAGCCCAAATTTGACTGAAGAAAAGGACTCCACTGTTGATAATGGGTAAAAAAAATGCATATTTCCACTTTTCGTAGAAAAAAATTGTCTCTTTTTGCATCAATTAATTTCAATGCTCAATTACTGAATGAGCATGTTCTTTTTCAGCTTCTTGATAGTGAGAGGCAAGAAGTGAGTATGCTTATTGAGAACTGCATGCACAAATTTAGGAAATACTAGGTACCAGTCTCTATTGGAAAGAATTCATCAAAAAGGTTGATTCTTCTTTAATGTTTTACAATCCTGAACATTCTCACAAAGCTGATGCTGGTTTTGCATGCTTACATGTTCATGGGAAACAGATCCATCTGGAGCCATAACTGCGTCTTCAATACACCCTACTGTACTAAGAGAATCCACCTGCCGAAATATTTCACGTAATCCAAGTTTACATTTCAAAATCTGTTTCCTGGCTCTCAGTAGTTCCTTTTCTGGCCGAATCTTCTCTCGACTGTGACAGAAATTCAGTAAAAGATAAGAACAAATGGAGTTCTTTCATCATTTGAATGTTCTATCAATTTCAAACTTCCAGTCAGAAGAGTTCTTATTGTTTCATTTTGTATTTATGCATGTTTTAAACTGGGAAAACCCTTTGGTCCGAGAACAGATTCAGTAAAATATTCTAAATTTTGAAGAGTAGATGATTGAAAAGGAAAATTCATCTTGGAGCATATGCAGATGAAAAATCAGACACACTTAACACATCCACCAGATTCTTTTGGCTGAACTTTAAAATGAAATGTCTTTGAGCCTATCCTAATTCTCAACTTCAGTAGGAAATATAGAATCTCATTTTAAAATTTGATCAGAGCTTCCAAGAATTATCATATAGCTCCAAATATGGCAACATTTTCAAACATAGATGCTCCTCATAATTCATGTAACAAGATTAGAAGAAAGGGGGCAAATTCAAGCATCCAATTCTTCCAGGAATAAATATGTTTGTACAAGGCATGCTTCAAGAAAATGAACCATCTTCTACCAACAATTTGGAAACAATTATATTTCACCCTTGTATCTTTCACATAAAATTTTCTCACTGTTTAAGAAGCAATTAGACTTTAGATGAATTCCTTAAACCAAAGGTTTCTAATCAATAGAGATGTTCGTTATATTTCAAAGTAATCAAAAGCTGAAATTAACTAGCAGATGTTCTTTATTTTTCAAAGGAATGATGTGTAAGAAAATCTCTTTACCTTTTACCTTTCCAGCCTTCTCCAGAGTAAGCATCTATAAGATTCTGCTCCAGCTTCATTTTAATCATCAAGTACCTTGCTCTCCTCTGCAAGCGTGGTGGTTCATCTAGCATTACCTTGTCCTTTTTCCTTTTCTTAGGCTTTCTCTTCTTGACTTTTTTAATTGCACCTTCATCAGCATTTTCTCCATTCCCCTCAGAATCAATAGTTGACAACTGTTTGCCTTGGAGCTCTGAGGTAGCCCCGTTCCTTGAGGCCTTCTTATCAAGTGCTTTATGCAGAATTTTCCTGTGAATCAATCTTCTACTGGTAGAGTTATTCCTGATGCCCTTTTTGGGATTTACCTTTTTCTTTGATACAGATGAATTAATGATAGTTTTCAGATGAGGTTTAGGTTTTTCACTTTTTCTATGAGATAATTTGCCACCCTTCTTTATCTTCAATGATTTAATCAGCAACGACCCATTCACTGTGTCAGAAGGTGAAGATTTGTGCGAGTCTTGCTGCTTTGATTTCTTTCCAGAATCGCCCATATTGATCTCTCATGTGTGAGAACTGAAAATATCATTACAGATGTATAAGCAATCGTTTTGTTATATAGTTATTGCTCATAAATAAAGAAGATGCTCAAGATCCACTGCAAAGATAATTCTACAGTTTCCACAACTTTTCAGTTCTAGTTTCAAGCATGACCTAACATGAAATTCTACCACCATTGAATTCCATAAAAGTAAGCTTTTTCAGCATGTTTCATCTAATATAACTAACCACGCATTGACTTTTTGTGCATCATTATAAGTCAAAATTTGGAAATATTTCTTCATAGACAGTGAAAATGCAACGTCCAATATTAATAGTAAAAGTAAAGAACACTCAATTTTCTTTAATCATCTTTAAGATTCAAACATCCACGGAAAACAAAATCAACATGAAACCCTAAAAAACTTTGTCAAGTAAAGCCAAAAAATATTCCATGCATTTCACATCCAAGACTATCGAACCCATGATCATTCATTAACAATAATATCCTCTAAGGTGATCACTGAATTACATTCTCAACTCTAATTCCAACACGTTTAAGCTGCAAGAAACAAATTCTTAGATTGATAAACCACAATCATCCATGATCACCAACAAGACTGTCACAGAGAAATCACCCCAATGCAAACATCATTAGCATTGAAACCAATCTATAATCACCTAAACAACAATTTAAGAAGAACCCAAATTGATAAACAACAATGATCCATGATCAACAAAACTATCACAGAGAAATCACCCCAAGGAAAACATCATTAGCATTGAAACCAATCTATAATCACCTAAACAACAATTTAAGAAGAACCCAGATGACAAATCAAAATCAAGACCTCAAAAAATATTCACATTGAAACTAAAAATAAAAGGAATGACAACCCAAGAAAGCAAGCTCAAAATCACTAACGAAGAAATGGGTACCTCAGAAACTCAAGAATGAGACACCTCCACCTCCTGCACAACACTATAAAATACAAAGAGAGCATGTATTTGAAGGACAAAAGAATGGTTTTCTAGAGTGATTTGTGGCCTCAAAAAGGCTCCAAAGTTTTGAAATTGGAAATTTGAAATCTGGGATTTGGTGTCTAAATAGAAGTGAAGTAGAAGATATTTCATCTGATGATTGAATAAATGATTTGGCAAAGGGATGGCTGTTTCTCGAAAAGCGCCACTCAACGGTTTTGGCCTCTAAGTCCCTGTTTCTTTCTGTCTTGTAATAGAAAATCACTAATTGCAATTACTGGCCAAAAGGTACTAAAATCAATACTAATTATTTTTAAGAAATATGAGAATATTTTTGAACCAATTTCCGAACATGAACATTTAAGTGTTTGTGACTGTATTTTAAATATATTTTATAAAAATATATGTATATATATATTTATATTTATATTTTACTGTAAATATATTTTAAAAATTTTAAATTATTTTAATGTATTGATATAAAAAATAATTTAAAAAATACTATTAAATATAGTTATCAGCTTAATTTAAAGTTTAGACCGATTTAAATGTTGTTTATTAGAAATAAATTAAAAACAAAAATGAAGCAACCAATTACGTACATAATTTCATGAGCATGACTAACAAGGATACCGGGATTTTATCAAATCAACTTTTGAAATGATTTGAAAGCAAACTCAGCTTGAACAAGCTTTTTTGCTAGCAGATTATCGAATTAATTTATGAGGCGAAGCTGGGTTTAATAAGTAATTTAAGCATTATAAACTTTTTTTAGTTTTGAATTTTTTATGATAATGCAAGGGACAAATTCAGTGTCATCCAAAGATAATATAATCCTTTGAATTATGTTCATTATGCTGTTGCTCGTTTTACTTAATCTGGCTGGGTGTGTTGCTGTAATGTGTGCAGCATTGGATTATTTTGCTGTGTAAGAACAGGGAGATGAAACTTTAATACCCTTTTTTGTGTTGGAATTTTATAATGTGAGCTACTAATTAGTGTTTGTAACATATGATTCTATGATGGGATAATCCTTGTGTTGTATGGTGTGACACTACTTTTCCAGGCTTGTAAACGGCTTATATTACATGAGATCAAGTTTAATTGGTGAGGTTATAAGAGTATAGTTGCAGGGATTAGCTACCTAGGGTGGATCAAAGAAATGATGATCCCATCTGACCAGGCTAGGGACTTGGGTTTTGTTTTCTAGTTATTGGCCAAGTTATTAGTATTGAAATTGCGTTCTTATGAGGTTGCTTTTGAAAGAGTTTATCCTTCATTAGGGTTTTGCCAAGGCGAGTAGTTAGCTAGGCATGCATCATCCACAGAGACCTACGAATTCAGATCAAGCAATCTTCTTAAAACACTGTATCGGATTTTAGCTAAAACAATATCATAGAAGAAAGAGATCACGATTGCCAAGAATCCATTTTTCTTGTTCCAGAAAGAGAACGAGGCTCATAGAAGAAAAGGCCAGTTCAATGGCTGAGCTATAAGGGCTTGTTGCCTCAACACCACAATATTGCTTGAACCAGAATTAGCTCTCGGAAAATGGGGGAAATCCACAGATTAAGGCATGGCACTCTGCCAGATTTTACATGGAAAATCAACATTGATCTTAAAATGAACCCATCATTGATCTTTGGTAAGAACGCAGTAATCAATAAGAACAAAAAAAAAAGTTGTTTCTCTTGTAACCGTCCATTTTAACAGGGATCACAAACGTAATAAGTTCAACCAGTCAAAAGTATTTTATTTCATCATTTTAGGCTGGAAACCATTGGCAAAGACTGTATCTTCCAGTCTACAAATATCCAGAAATACCACAAAAAAAAACACCAAGCAAATAAATGGTCACCAAAGCAGCTTCCAGAAGGTTCAGTGAATCCTGCAAACATAAGCAGTCGTGTCAAAACCATAAAGATTACCTTCACAAACAGAGGCATGGACCAGAGCACAAACACGCAGCAACAATCCATATTGAGTTATATCTAGTTAAGATTCAGGTTGTAAGGAACTTAACATTGCTGATCTCAAGCAACCCAAAATTTTCAGGAAATTTAGCACAGATGAGCACACCAAAACTCGGTTCCGTAATTTTTTGAAAACTCACAATAGATATACACACATGCATGAAGAATTTCATAAAACATGAGTGTTTTCTTCTAATAGAGAGGTATGACAGCACTCATTGCAAAGCACATACTAACTTGGCTGTCAGAAAAAAATGTACTAGATCTGAGTAAAGATTTATTTAGTAGACATGAGAGAGAGAGAGAGAGCACTTTTTTCTCGTATCACCCATCAAAACAACTACAGAGAATTGTGTTTCTATCAAAAGTAAACAAGGAACAGGTACCAAAATAATCCTATTCCAAGAAAATGTACAATGGTGTGTATGCACATAGCAAATGTATACATGCAGAGATAAAAATATATGTATCAGTTCAGAAACACCAATTTGCAAAGTTGGGCACTTTATTATCAACGGGGTGGTATAGAGAAAGGAAGGAAAATGAGATGTCCATATGTACATAGGCTCAGCAGTCAAGGGAAAATAGATTTTGTGCACTAACAATGTCATTTAAACTCTTGGTTCATGAAGAAGGTACACATCCATGAAATTAGGGCATGAGGAGGCCAGGTATCATAAGATGATCCAGGCAGCCTTGGGCACAGCACAAGCAGAATTTTTAATTCTGCCCATACTTGATCCCTTTTAAGTCCTTCCAGTCTTCTGATTATAACAAGTAATATAAGCAGAGCATAAAGTGGGTTTAGAAGAAAATTAAGGGAAAAAACAAAGGTTCTCTTAGGATACTACATAGCCAATACTCTGACAAAAGGATACTGCAAGCATCTAACAGAGCAAGAGCAAAACAGTAAAGAGTAATTTACAACAAATTTAGTAATAATCTAATTATCAATACTCCAGGCATTATAAACTTCAACACTGTCAAGTTATAGCAAAGCAAATGTAGATAAAAAAACAATGTTGTAAACCACATAATTTGTAACCAAATTTTGTATAGTCAAGTATTTCCCACCATGCTCCCTCCCCCTCCCTGACCCCAAACTTGAACAAATAGCTTCAGTCATCCAAACAAACATTTATTAAATGGTATTCTGCATGCAATCATTCCACACCTGAAATGAATAAAAAGAAATCCAGGACCAAAGCACTCAAACCACATTAACCCACAACCAATTACTCTATAAATCCACCTGGGAAAGGATAAACACTCATGTGCCTACCAATAGAAATTAAAATAATGAAAAGTAAAGTTCAGTTAGAATCCATGAAACCCAGAATCATTAATCAGGGAGGAATGGGGGGGAAACCAGCAACATTATCTAATCACATTACAGTACTCCCACCAAATGAAAATCACAAAACACAAATTCCAAACATATGCTTCCACGTTCTCTCACATTAAACCCAACAAACAAATCCCCCAGACAAACCACAATCAAACCCAAAAAACACTAATGTATAATCACATACAATCAAAACCAAACAAAAACCACCAACAAAATCACTAATCACACCACAAAACAACCACCTACAATTCAGAGACGCGTCAAATCATCTGCCTAAACGTGCCTTAACACATGAAATTATTAAAAAAAAATATCAATAAAACTATCCAAAAATCCTACTCAACCTTTTTCAGCTTCCAAACCCATCAACAAAACAATCCAAATCAACCAATCCCTTTTGATCTTCCAAACACATCAACAAAGCCCGACAATAAAAAAACATGACTGGCAAGAAACTGCCCAAAAAACCGATCGATCAATCAAATCGCATCAAAATACACAAAACCCACAGAGAAAATCATCAATAAATACCAAAAACGCTACCTTTAATAAAAAGACCAATAAAACCCGTCACTCCCTAGTGCCCACCATGCTCCTTTGCATGCTGCTGGTGCTCAAGATGACGGCGTTCCTCAGGAAGAGCAATAAGGTAAGACAAAACCATGCCACCATAGCAAACATGAAGAAGTGGATCGATTGAGCTTGTTTCAATATACTTAGCATGGTAATTATCCATTCCTCTTTGCACTGCTTTCTTCACGTAATCAATTGACAGCATCGGCTTCACGTGGTCCGGTAATTCCTTAACTTTCAAGACCTTGATTTCGTTGTAGAGCTTCCTTAATGCCATTTGATAGAGTGGGTTAGATGAAGCCCTAAACCTAATATTTGGGGATCTCGTTCTCGTTTATGAGCGGATAGAAATGTAGAAAGAGGTGAGAGGGTGGAGAGTGGGGAGCGAAGGGAAGATTCTGGTACGGTTAATTGGATGTGTTTGTAAAATCATGGACCGTCAGTGTTGATATCCACCTCAGTGAAAATTTGGATTTTAAAAAAAAATAGCGATTTTTTTAAGAGGTAAAATAGCATAGATTAAAAAATAATTAGAGAAATAATATAATATCATGAGATTTAAAGTTATAAAAGTTTATAAATATGATATTTCAGGAAAAAAAATTAAATGAGTTGGTACAATTATAATAAGATAGAAAAGAAAAACACAAAAAATACTACAGATATATCAAAACTCAAATTACAATATTATTTGCATTATTATAAAGATATGAAATTTAACGATATAAAAACGATAATTAGAATGAGTCATACTTGTTCAAAGATGGTTACCTCGAGGTGAAAGAGTCATTCAAAAAGAAACTATAATCAATAGATAGAGCATCGGTCATTTGGATCATAGGCTAAAATATTAATTTAGAGAATTATTGCTATGATTAAGGAATATCAAATCCCTTAATTACAAGCTATAATAATGCTACTAAGAGCACATTTGTCAATGGATATAGTTAAACCAACTAACGAAATAAAATCAAGGGGAGGAATATCAATTTGTCAAGTTTTTAGTTACAAAAAACTATATGAGGGACTTTTGAACAAAAATATACATGAATTAATGTGATGATCATATAAAATATAGGTGTTGTGTGTGTGTGCGCGTGTGTGGGGTGGTATATTTTAGCTAAGATCTAGATTCTATATAAACATCAACTCTGCACAAGCAAGGTCAATAAATTCCTCAACTCACATGTGATAACATGCAAAGATATGTCCAAATTTTGCTAAATACACATGTTTGCAGATTTGTGTTGGAAATTTTTTTCATTATACTACTTTGTTTTTATCTTGGCTTGAGATGTGTTATGGGTAGTCGCGGTATGTGTGGAAAAGACCCAAGTGAAGCAACCAAGATTTACTAAAAAAAATCATGTGAAGGTGTTATGTGTTAATTTATGTCATGCTAATTGATACATTGTACTCCAAGGGATCCCCAATTATTAGTATTACAACTTGTCTCGCAAGTTATCATTAATTAACTTTGTTAATTTCACCTATCTTGTTTTTCATAACTTTTCCCTTGAGTCCTAGGCCATGAAGGTATTGGGTACATTAGTCTTGGCAAAGTGTTAATCTTCATATATACTCTCTATTTGTCTAAATATACTAGTATGTATTGTAGAGTGGTGGAAAGCATTAATAGAGTAAGAGATCTTATAGAAGGAGATCTTGTGATTCCAACCAAGGTTGTAAAATCCGTTCCGGGTACCGTTCCGGTTTTTTGTTTGGAACAGAACGTTCCGGTTTTGGTGCATTCCGGCGTTCCGTTCCGGTTTTATACTGTTCATATTTATTTAATTATATATATGAAAAAATAAAATATTAATTTAACAAGTATAATTAAAATTCAAGATAAATGAACTTTAAATTATACAATACAAACATAATCTCAAAATTAGAAACATCTTTAAAATTCCAAAATATTATGAAAGTAAAATGTTTTAAAATAAAAGAAAAATACATCAAAGATCAAACATCTTCTACATCATTAATATAAAAATACATAACTGATCCATGACTTAAATACGTAAACTACGGTTAATTAATAAAGTAACTATAGTTGATAAAGTAACCCTGGATGCCATGTGTCGCTCATCCAGCTACTAACCCGTTTTTCATTGTAGCCATGTGTCTGTCATCCCCTTTGTTACTTTCCCAGTGCAATGCCACACGTTCTTCATCCCTCTACTCTCAAGTTCCACTTGTCATTAATCAGGCCCTTAATAAATTCATTAGCTCTTCTTTTTCGTTTCAAAACTATAAGCCAAACTGCCAAAGCATTTCATTTAGAAAGTTTTCTTCTTTTGCTTCAAAGAAAAAGAAAAAAGGCATCTTCTTTTGTTTAATCTTCTCCTCTGTAAAGATGAAGAGAAGAAGCCTGGGACTTTTACTAGTTTTCCTTGGTGGGTTTTCTTCAATCTTTCATTTTGCAAACTCTCAAGCAAGCCCGGATGCTGAAGTGATGTTCTGGTAGCAGTTGAAAGAGAGTGGAGATTTGGGTTGATTTTTGATGGATTATCGACTAGATGGGGTTAAGAGATGAAAATTGATTTGGGAATTTTTGAAATCGGGTTGAATCTGTTTGTTTTGTAAGAGAACTTGAAACGACATCGTTTTGGCTGGACCCGGAACGGAACGCCCGGTACAGAACCAGGGCGTTCTGGCCGGAATTTGGCTGGATTTTCCGGATCTGACCGGAATTCAAACCGGGATAAAACACATCGCCGTTTTGTCCTGGATTTTGAAGTGGAACGGGTCGTTTCGACCGTTCCGGCCGGAACGGAACAGGATTCATAAACCTGATTCCAACCAACCTTTGAGAGTTCCAATAATGTGACAATTGTAAGTCTTAGAAGACCAACTTATGCTTAAAGTGTCATTAATCCTCAATGGGCTAATGCTTGGCACTTTAAGAATGTCCATTAATTGACAAAAATTGTATCACCTTTTTACACGCTCAACATGGTCTGAATATACAGTGATCGATGCCAATTATGCTGTCAAGATTGATCCAAGCATAGATCTCATCCTCATGCAAGCTTCCTTTCATATATTTAACATTTCTTGCTTCTAGAATTTTGTACATGCTTTATAGAATCATTATAGTTGTTCATGTTGGACTTCATAACAACATGATTTTTAGATATATAAGTGTGTAGCACTTTATGAAAAATTAAAGATCTTGCAGAGTGTTCATTCTTATGAGCTTATCTCATCTTATATATAGGTTTTTTCTTGTTGAAGAGTGAGAGTGAGAGTAAAAAAAAATGATTGATAGAGATAGCCACATATGTGGCTAGTATTTATAGAAGAATGCTCTTCATAGTGAGAATGACTCGTTCCCAAAATTGGAATTATACACCTTTAGCTTGCTGGTGGTACCATGGGCAGGCATTGCCAGCCTATCCATGCATCGTTCCCAACGTTGGGCCAACACAATGACCATACAGACCATACCTTAAACGACCCGAAATTCAAACGGCAGTTGAAATTTACGTAATTTCCTAAGAAAACAGAACATCACCCGCCCTTTTCTTTTGCTCAAAACCAAATTAAATACATGGTTATAAAACTCGACCCATTAGATCAAATCAGTAACTCAATGACTCGAAAGTATTATTTTAATTGGGTTTAATTTTAAATCAGATTATTTTATCAAAATGATAGTGTTTTAAATTTATTTATCTATTTAAAAATAAAATGGTTTGTTAACCCACGAGATAACTTAGCTAACTGGTGACCCGAATGTCATTAGCTATGATTAAATCATCAAACCTTAAAATTATCAAAATCCTAAATTATGATTAATTATCCATTTAATCATGGACTGTTTGTCCAAATTACTAAACAAGCCCTCCAGTTTAGTTGCGAACATTTTGGAGGTTAACAGAAAAAACAGAAAGAGAGAGAGGAGGAGAAGGAAACAGAGAGCTCTTCCTCTTCTTCTTCTTTTCTTCTCTTTTTTTAGATTTTTTTCGGTGGGGGAGAGGATTTTTTCTTCTCATCTTTCTCTTTGAGATCTTTTAAAAATAAATAAATCAAAGGAGCTAAAATTTGTAGATAAATGGGAACGTTTACTAGTCTTAGAAAAGCTTATGGGGCTCTTAAGGATACAACAAAAGTTGGCCTTGCAAAGGTCAATAGTGAATACAAGGTGAAATTTTCGTTTTGTTTTTGGATTCTTTTCCTTTGATGTTTTGATTTTTGTTCTGGATTTATTTTTTGTTTATTTTGTTGTGATTTTTTGAATGTAAGGAATTGGATATTGCCATTGTAAAGGCTACCAATCATGTTGAATGCCCTCCTAAGGAACGTCATGTTAGAAGTAAGTTTAAGTTTTGACTCGGGGAGTTGAAGATTTTGATCTGTGATTGTGTGACTGTGTCTATGTAATCGAATTGCGGAGATGAGTTTATCTTCTGTTTTTGTAGAAATATTTTCGGCAACATCAGCAATGAGACCTCGAGCAGATGTGGCATACTGCATCCATGCACTTGCCAGGAGATTGGCCAAGACGCGAAATTGGATTGTAATGTTGCTCTTCTGTTTAATCTTGATTAATTATTTCTGTTTTGTTTAACATGTATTGATTGTTTCCTAGAATAAAAAGGGAAATCTGAACCTGTACAAATGAACTTTGATCTAAGAATTGTCGTGTCATAATTGTAATGCGAGTTTTCATCGATGCAAATATTTCCTAGATAAAATAAATAGATGGAACTTGATTTTGGAAATTCGGATGTCCTTACACAGGTTGCGATAAAGACATTGGTAGTCATTCATAGGACATTGAGAGAAGGCGATCCTACATTCCGAGAGGAGCTCCTGAACTACACACACAGAGGAAATATTCTCCAAATTTCCAATTTTAAAGACGACTCCAGTCCGCAGGGTATGTAGCCTAAGTTCAATATTGGTTTTGTCAGCTGATGTGAAGTAACTATGAATTTTGAATATCAACAGCTTTCTAGATTGGTTTATCTGAAATGCAGCCTGGGATTGCTCCGCATGGGTTCGTACTTATGCCCTCTTTCTAGAGGAAAGATTGGAATGTTTTAAGACTTTGAAATTCGACATTGAGGCTGAGCGTCTGACAAAAACATCACCAGGGGCAACCAAGGTTTCTTCTGTACTGTGCCTTAATTTGGAATCATATTCTAACCTGGCATCAGAATATGCTATTATCATGGGCCAGCATTAAGTGTCCAATAATTATAGCAGGTGCATAGTAAAACACGGCTTTTGAATCGAGAGGATCTGTTGGAGCAGCTACCTGCACTGCAGCAGCTTCTTTATCGTCTAACTGGTTGCCAGGTAAGGGTGTATTGTAGTAACAGATTTGTATAATTATTATCTTGGAATAAAGAATCGAATTATCTTCCATTTTGTAGTCCTTTCCTTTTCATTTCCTCTAAATTTTGCAGCCTGAAGGTGGAGCTTATACCAATTATCTCGTACAATATGCCTTGGCCCTGGTATGCATGATACAGACGTTTATATTATTTCATCTACCAGTTGAGCTGTGAATTTCTTAACTGTATGGATCGGTGACATGGCACTTTCTTCATCCTCATTCTAGGGATAAGATTGTGTAGTGGGCCTTGAGTTTTCTAAATCATTCTCTTGAAGCATTACGGTGCTGTGATTTTAGTTATTGTAACTTGTTAGGGATAGTGCAAAAGGTGACTTCCATTATTTGTTTTTCCCTTTTCTTGTTAACCTGAGACCGAAAAAGAAAATCTGGAAGTCTGGTCGCAGTGCATGATTCTTGGAATGCCGATGCAAACAACTGGTGCCATTGTTTTTTCATGAGGGTTTCTTCATATTATAGGGTTGTTGATAACCGTATAAAACATCTAATGTTCTATGCAGTGGTCATTACACAAACACTTTTTTTTTAAATTCTAAATCCAAAAAAAATAAAAAAAATGCAGGTCTTGAAGGAGAGCTTTAAAATCTATTGTGCAATCAATGATGGAATTATCAATCTTGTGGAAATGGTAAACTTTTATTCAAGCTTGTTATTTCCTCTTGGATTAATTAATTGTGTTTTCCCACCTAGTTTTTTTTTCCTCCGTTAACATAAACTCCAAATGTTAATGCAGTTTTTTGAAATGTCAAAACACGATGCAGTCAAAGCTCTAAATACATACAAGAGAGCTGGTCAACAGGTTTTACAACCATGTTACTCTTCATAAATTTTGTTACTGTATGCTGACACTGGCTGCAGTCGACTGCTTTTAGTGCCAAATGGTGATGCCTTATTATGTGTTTTAGTTCCTAATTCAATTTTGGTTGTTCAGGCTGAATGTCTTGCTGAATTTTATGACTATTGCAAAGGTTTGGAGCTTGCAAGGAACTTTCAGTTTCCAACACTGAGACAGGTTTCTCTTTTCTACCGAACTGAAAATATTTAGTGAATGACCACAGCTGGTTCTTACTGACTTTTCTGTATTGAGCAGCCCCCTCCAACTTTTCTTGCAACAATGGAAGAATATGTTAAGGAAGCACCGCAATCGGGTTCTGTCCCCAAGAAACTGGTAAGAAATTTTATCTGTGGCAGTTTGCTTTTAAATAAGAAGGTTGAAGATTTTTTTTCCCCTCTGATAATTGTATCCTCAATTGGTCTAGTCTTTATTCAAATGTGTTGAAATGACCTTTCAAGTATGGGAAAATGGAATGTGACACCTCTATATTTCGGGTTTGTGATAAACAAACTGTTTCACTTATAGGAGTATAGAGAGAGAGAGCCCGAGAAACCTGAGGAGCCTTCAGAACCTGCAGAGCAAGTTGAAAAGGCTGATTTTGAAGAAACATTGATAGATATGGAGGAAGAAGCCAAGCCTGAGGAAGAGGAGGTAGAGCCTCCATTAGTATCCACTGATGCTACTGGAGATTTGCTGGTAAGATCAACGTTTTACCGCATTTCCTTGGAAGTTGATATCTTTGAGTTCTCATTAACATTGTTTTCATATTTTATCACAGGGTCTGAATGAGATAAATCCAAAAGCTGCAGAGCTAGAGGAAAGCAATGCATTGGCTCTTGCAATTGTTCCACCTGGTAGTGCTCATACCGATTGATTTATTCCTGTTAACAAACTTTCAGTTCATGTCTCTGCGGTAGAGTATGATGTTCATTTTTTGGGTTTCCATCATCTATTGATTAAATTGTCCACCAATTCATGATATAGAAAAGAAGTTCACCTTGTTTAAATGGCTATATTGTTATTCTCTTCTGAAGTGCTGATGAGACAGCAAAAATTATTAAGAGTACGTGCAGCGATTAGTACTAGTCAAGAACCTGCAGAGTTACTCAAGAACCTGGTGACACCATCTTTGTGGTCTAACAGTTAAAACTGAGTTTTTCGTTCTTTGAAACAAAAAGAATTATGAACATAAAAGTTCTTTTCCAATCTCTGCGTGCTGCGTCTTTACCATCCTATTTACACTACATTTCACGTCTCTTATGATATTAAGTACTTAATGTTAACATTGATGCAGGTGCTGATCCCCTGTCTTCATCAAATGCTTTGAGTGAACTTGGTAAGCCAAATGCAGCAGGTTGGGAATTAGCACTTGTTACCACTCCAAGCAACCCAACTAGCCAACAAGCACAAAACAAAATGGTGAGTTTATTTATCGTTTTTTTTTCTTTTCTTTTTTTAATTTGAGACTTTGATTTATGCTCTTTCTTCTGTGACAAATATAACAGATATAACAAATATATTCACATGACTACTGGTTGCATTTGAGTTTTGAGTGAAGAGCGGAGCAAACAACCTTCACTTGTTAATTATCTTATTATTTCTAGAGCCTAGAACAGTTTGCTTGTTATCATTGACGTTGGTTCATTTAAGTGTGCACTATGTCTTTCTTGAAAATCCCAACCTGAATTCATTAGTTTCACCTTTTCTGTAATGTAATGGAGTTACTAGAATGGAGGTTGCTCTAGGATCAGGTAGTTAATCGCTTGAGCTGCTATTTCGATTGATTGAATTGATTTGAAACACTGAGCCCGGCTGATTTCTTGCTTTCGTATGCTTGATCCTAGAGCAAGCTCAATCTAACTTCCTGTTAACTCAAATAGGATTCACTCGCTGCTTTTTTGTAACTTGAACATTGCATTTTGCGTCATTGAATCCTATTTACAACTGAATCTAGCTAGTAGGACTCACTGAATCCAGGCTAGTAGCTTTAAAGTAGCATGTTGCCTCAATGAATGCCGGTGAATCCCATATGCTGCTGAATCATTATTCCAGTGCGATCCATGAAAATGTGGTAACTGTTTTCATTTGCTCATGATTGTGTTTTGGTTTTCTGGGCCAGGGCGGTGGTTTTGACCGGCTATTACTTGATAGTTTGTATGAAGACGATGCAGCAAGGAGGCAAATACAATTGCAAAATGCAGGGTATGGATATGGCGCCACAGCTATGAACAATCCATTTGAACAGCAGGACCCGTTTGCAATGTCCACCAGCATAGCACCCCCAACAAATGTGCAGATGGCGATGATGGCTCAGCAACAGCAGCAGTACCAACAGCAACAAATGACGATTCAACAGCACTACCAACAAAATCAATCAATGTCGATGGTACCTTATCAATATCAGCCACAATATCCTCAAATGCCTCAGATGA
This sequence comes from Salix exigua, assembly GCA_032356905.1. Classification (NCBI taxonomy): domain Eukaryota; kingdom Viridiplantae; phylum Streptophyta; class Magnoliopsida; order Malpighiales; family Salicaceae; genus Salix; species Salix exigua. The sequence goes on from CM063605.1 coordinate 12,545,414, forward strand.
GTCCTGCCAACCCATTTGCGGATGAATTTTCGAGTTTCCCACAAGGTTCTGCACCGCATCAAGGAAACCACATGCTAATTTAGAGGACCTTATTTCCCGATTTTAGTTCATTCGTCAATTCTTTGGAGTAGCTGAAAAATCTTTTTGTTTGCTACGAAGATTGAGTAGTCTATCCTTTCTCTGTTTCCTTTTCTTTTTTTTCTTCTTCTGGTGAAAGCTGAATATTTGTTCACCCAGTAACTAACAACTTCATTTAATTTTGTACCGAGGAACAATAGATCCTTCCTTTTGGATCAGTGGATGTAATTTCTCCGACACATGTTTGGACATTGCTTTCAATCATAGATGTAACCGACCGTGACAGAAGATGTTCACGAGGGAATCCAATCGAAAGTGTTATTCATCTTCTTCGAAGTTATGACCTTTTGGTTATTGTTCGAAGTTCCAAGAATATTTTTATATTACTCTCTAACGCTACTTCAACTGGATTGTTGTGCTCAGGTGGGAGTAGGAACAATGTTACAGAACTAGGTTCTCACAGTCAAGAACCTGAACTGTGGTTGGCTCGAGAGCTTCAGATTAAGGTCGGCATAAAAAAGGATTTACATGAAGCTTGTACTCTCTTCAGTACACGTGTCGCGGTCTGGTACGCTGGGTGACCCTGGTTTGATGTCTAGCTTTCTAGCAAGTTTAAAAGCAAATATGGTCAATATCAGGTCTTGGGTCAGCGAGTCATTGGATAACTTGCAGGCCGAGCTGAACCGAGTTTGATAGGGTTACAAGATGATAATGTCACAGAATCCGACCAAGCTTAGCAACTAAACTCAATAACCCACTTCCCTAGGGTCTGGACTGGTAGAAAAAACAGGTCCTTTTTCCTACCAAAATAACGTTATTTCAAAAAAATACACTTGGGTTGTCCTAAATCAACTCACCCGATCTATGACCCGAGTTGTAAACCGAATCGACAACAATGATGGATAAAACCCATTCCAAAATGATCCATGACAGGCCTAACCCACGCGGGTATCAAGAGCAGTCCTCGCCAAAATAAAATCAGGCAGTAATGGCAGCAAAATTCCTCTCTAAATCCCTACTCCACCACCATGCTCCCCTCAAATCACCAACGTTAATCCCTCTCTGCCTCCACCACCGCCACCGTTCATCAAAACCCCAACTGATCGAAATCAATCTCTCCTCACCATCACTTCAATCAGACGGTGGTAATGGGAGTGAAGATGAAGAAGGGTTTTTGGTTAAGAAACTTGAGGAGATTCTTCACCGAGTAATGCTCCAAAAATCAACACCTGATTGGTTGCCTTTTAGACCAGGGTCTTCTTTTTGGGTTCCACCCATATTGAGCGTTAACGATTTGATTCATAAGTTTTCTGGTTATAAGCTAAGTGATGAAGAAACACTTTCGCTTACAACCTGTCGTGGATGGCCTTCCGCTTCTTATTTTATTAAAGGTATGGTTTTTATTTGGATGTCTTGTGAAATGGGGTTTTGTTTAATCTTGGGAATATTGAAAATAATATTTTATTTAATGTACTCTATTTTTTGTTATATAAGTTTTATATGCTAGTTTGGAGCTTTGGAGAAGTAAGGTTTTGTTAAACTTTGTTGGTTAAAATGAATTCATTGTTGTGTGTTTTTAAGATTTTGTTATGGCTAATTGCTACTAAGAAATGGGTGCATGCTGTTTCTGTTGAGTTTTGGGGACTGATGTTTGTGTGCAAGATTTGTTTTTTTATGAATTGATTGGGGTTTAATTGATGAATGCTTCTGCTTGATAATGTAATTTATGAAAAGCCATTGCTTCTTGTGCCATCTCGACTTGATTCTTTTTTGCCTGTTTGTTTTTTTTATCCTTGTAGCTGTTGAAAATTAAGACTGGCCTAAACTAATGTAACTCCCTCAGTGTAGTTGTGAAAGATAGGTAAAGGATTGAATTGAAAATTTTACCAACTCTGGATCATTGTTTAGTTGCTATGCATGATGTCAAACTGTGATGTGTGAATTAGGACGACAAAATGGAGCAATTCTACATTGCTGTTAATTTCATGGGATTTTGCTATTCTTTATGAGGAAGAGGTGATGCATTTAAAATAGTAAGCTGGAATCGCGTGAATTGTTGGGGGTAATAACATTTCACTGATCGGTTATCATCCTAAATTTCATGGAATATGTTTTTATTATTGCTACTTCCATGTGACTATATTTTAGTTGAGTCTTTTATCGGAAAACATTGGACAACCTTTGGTAATAAAAGAATGAGTCTTTTATTATCACAGTTTAATAATTTTAAATTTATACATATTTTTCTTGTCTGCTGATACAGCTGGAATTAATGTGGAGGTGAATGACGATGAGGAGGAGCAGGTGGGTGTGAAGGCGGAGCTTCCTGAGGAGATGGAAGGGAAAGTGGCAGTGGAGGTTCTAACAGGTCCAACTGATATCAATGTGGTGGTGGAGGAGATAGGACATGTGAATGTTAAGGTGGACCAAAAGGAGGGGGATGAGGTGGGAAGGGAAGTGGAGGTGCTGATTTTGGAAGGTTCATCTTTAGAGGATGATGAAGGATGAGACTCATGTCAACAGGCTGGTTTCTCAGGTTAACATTTTGTCTTTGCCCTCGCACTAGTTAGATCTGAATGATGCATCCCATATTTGACAATGAAACTAGCATTAGATTTAGTGGAATGGGCTCAATTTATCATTTCTTGAGATTATATTGCTGACTCCTGCTGTTGGCTTGGCCTGGCTGTTTTGGTCTCCAGCACATTAACAGTCATCTGTAGCAGTGATTTTAATTATAGTGAGAGCGGTCCTTCTGGCTAAGCACTGCAATGATGTAACCTTGCATCATGATACATTTCAATGTTCATAACAGAATAATTTGAGAAAAATTGCTGATACAGGTCTCTCTCTCAAGCTAGTGGCCTGCAGAATACATGACATTATTAATTCAGGTAAAATTTTCATCTGATTTATGCTTATTTTGATGTCTCCTGATTTTGAATTTCTAGGTCCAATTTCCTTGAAAAAAAATCCATGTCGATGAAAGAAGACAAGTAGAAAAGACACCGAAGAACTCGGATGCTGTACAGAAGCGATCCTGGTGTTTATTGTTTGGAGAATTCTTTTAGTTAACATCTATGGTTGTTAACTCACCTGTTCTACTACATTCTAGTCTAACCCTGATGTTATGCTGGTTGTCCATTGTTTGAGAACTTGAACAGTTCAGATATCAGTAAATATAATGAACAGAATATCAAGCTGCATGATCATTTTGTGAACAGTTTCTTGTAGCTTTCAAGTGAATGCACATAAAATTAAATACACAAACAAGAAATCTTGAACGATCTTTAGATTTATTACGCTTTCTGAAAAAGGGGCATGTCTGTATCCTCGGAACTGTGGTTCGACTAGGAAGCATGAGTGAACACGGCTTGTTTGCGTGTTTTAGGTTTTTCTCATCTGATTTGGAAATTATTTTCGTGGTGTATTCAATTTTTTTCAAGTAAAACTAAAATAGAATTGAATTGAATTTTATAAAATATTTCTTTTTTCAATTTCTTATAACGTTTTTAAGTGAACCCTAAACTGAATTGTCTTGAAGCTTTCAGCAACAAACCAGACAATCTTACATGTTTTGGTTGAGGTATGCGAAATTCACCACCACTCGCCGGTGTCTATCAAATTGAATAATAAAAATTAAGCCTTCTTATAAGAGTAGAGTTAATTCATTATAAAAATAAAAATATTAAAATAAAAGCTGTTTTAGTAAAATTAAGAGCAAAACTTTTTTATTACAATGTATTTAGTAAAAAAAAATGATAATATCAATGAGCTCTTAACTTTTTTATTTTGATCTCAAATTAAGAGCAAAAGAATGAAATAGATAAAATAGTTAGAGATATGCTGTTATATTTTTTTTTTAAAAAAAAAATCTTTAAAATTATTTTAAAACAATATATATATATATATATATATATATATATATATATATATATATATATAAAATCAAATCATTTTTGTCATTCCTGTATTTGTTGTTGAAAACGAGATTTCATCTAACTGTTCGATCCAAATGAAAAAAAATAATCAAAAGTTCAACTGAGCTTGACAAAAAAATTAAGAAATTCGTGACCTCAAAAACATTGTAGTTAAAATCTCAAAGAAACAAATATTTTAACTCTTTATATCTTACACATCATTACTTAAACGTGGCAGAGACTGATTCGTCAACAATGAAAAAACACCCCTATATATATTTATTTATTTTATCAAACCAAAAAAAGAAACACAGAGATCAAACTCTTGACAATGGCAGAACAATCAGAAACAGTGTCGTCGGGCGTGAATCAATCTTCTAGCACACAAAATTCTCCCGAAAACAAGCTCAAGCAATCATGGGTATTTCACAATTTCCAATTTTAGTTTTCATGTCTTATTTTTCAATAATGGGTGGTCCTTAAAACAAAAGGAGATTGATGGGCTCTTATGTTGTTGAGTTTTGACCAATTTTTATTAATTGGGTTTTTTTCCCCACTGATATTTAGTGTTGGTGGAATCTAAGAGTTTAAGAAAGTGGAGGGCTTTGTTTTTTTAATATATATAGAATTTTAATGGGTTTATTAGGAACGCGTTTTATTTCTTTTTTATAATTCGAATTTCATGAAAAGATTGAAACTTGATGGATTTGTAGTGGTAGAGTTTGGAGCTATGCAAAGAAAGAATGAATATTTTGAAGAAAATTGTGAACTGAAAAAAAAATTGAAATGGATTGAAGTTTATTTATTTATGTTTTGGATGTTTTTAGTCCAAGGATTTTTCTCCTTGTGCTCTTGATTTGTGCATTTTGCATGAATTCGGTGTGATTATGTTGGGATCGATCATTCTCTGGTGGTTTTGTTACCTCAGGTGCCGCCGACATTCTCTGGCTTTCCAGCTTATACAGATGGTGGTTTTCAGATGTTTCCTGTCATGTATCCTGCACTGGTTCCAGGGTCAAATGCTATGCAAGATCAAGAACAAGCGAATCATGGGCCTGGCATTTATGCAGTTCCAGTTCCGCAATTTATGGGACCAATTGCTGGACTTCCTTCAAACACCTTAATTCCTCTCACGCTCAACTTACCTACGTAAGCATGTCTGTGTTATGTAAACTGTTAAGATCTAAGGTTCATAGCACCCTTCACTGTAGGGTACCAGCACGCATGCTCGAGGATGTTAACAGAGTTATATAACTTTGTTGTTAGATGGATAATTAAATGAACTGATTACTAAAGATTGCTGTTTTTCATATTATTTGCTCAGCAGTAGGCCGACTCCTGAGGCTGGGGTAACCAGTGATCAAGCACAAGGTGGACAACAGCAACAACCACCGCAGCAGCCTGCAGATCAAAGGCAAATTGATGTTCGGAGATTTCAAATTGCATTTCAGTTGGATTTGTTGCTCATACTTAAGCTGGCAGCCGTAATCTTTTTGTTCAACCAAGATGGATCGAGACAGAGGCTTCTTGTCCTTGTGTTTTTTGCTTCACTTGTCTATTTGTAAGTACTGAACTTTCAAATGATTTGTTGTTTGTGGTAATTTCTTCACATGAAGTTTATTATTATTACCGTATACTCTTTCTAATCTCTGGAGAGAGAGAAAGTTTTGATCTAACCAGTCTGTCCCTTGATTTAAATGCTCTTCTATTTTTAATCACAACTCTCCAAATTGTAGCCTTGCATTGTTCATGTGAAGCTATTTTCAGCAAGTCATGCACATAGAAGCTGAACCATTTCAATGAGTGTTGTAGGTACCAAACTGGAGCTCTGACACCGTTAGTAAGATGGCTCTCACAAAGCATGCAAAGGGCAGCTGCCCCTCCCCGTCCACCTAGGCCTGCTGTCAGGGCAGAAAACGAAAATGTTGCTTTGGCAGGTATTATCCATTTTCCAAATACTTACAAACGATTTTGGATGTTTTCTGGGTTTAATTTATTTATATTTGAGGGAATAGGGATTCATGTTGTTATTTCATTTCCAACTGTCTGGTATGCAAGTGTATTTGTTCTCTTTTCCACAAGTAACGGGTAGATGAAACTTGAACCCTTATCAGCTAAACTTGACTAATTGAACTTTATCTTTGCATTGTATCAACTGTAATTACGAGGTTTGATTGATTTGCTCATTCAAGTTATGTTTACCTTTTCTTAACCTGGTGGTGAAGAATCTTGCTTATTATCTATGAGGTATACAGTAAGTAGAGTGCATTCAGTTCTCTTGGTCAAACATGGGTACAACTGTGTGCATAAAAAAACATCATTTTTTCCCTGTGGAAGGATCGTTCTGCTGGACTAGTTTTGAGTTGTTAAGAGTGATTTCATATCAGGAGAGAACATTGGATTGTCTTACATTCAAATTGCTTATTGTTTGTGTGAAATATGTGTTTTTGAACTGCCTTGTGAACATATTTCTCATCTCTAGAAATTTAATATTCACGTGGTGCGTTGAAGCAAGTTACAGAAGCAATACTTTCATAAGCTCGGATTATTGTTGGTGTATCATGCTGACATTCTAGTTCGATGATATCTCCAATCTCGTCTTATTGATTATTGCACCGATGTTGGGTAATCTTTTTGTTTGTGTTGTTAGGAAGACAGTTACAGGTAATATTCACGCAATGGTCTTTATCAACCATGTCACAATAATGTGAATATGTAACATAGAATCCCATGGTACCTTTTGTAGTGAATCCTATGTCCTTCTCACTGTCTTTCATCTTGTTGTTATCTGAATTCCTGTGTCCTAAAAGCACGATTTGGATAGGGAAAGCTGATTGAAGTTGAGAGGAAATTATATTTTTGATTGTTGTTTTAGTAATTTTTAACTTTTTACAGAGGGACAACCTGCAGTTGAGAATGGGAATAGACCTGCAGAGGATGGTAACCAGGCAGCTGAGAATGAAAATGTTGCTGAACCTGGTGGAGACAATGGGGGCCACCGCTGGTGGGGAATTGTGAAGGAGATTCAGATGATTTTCTTCGGCTTTATCACATCTCTTCTCCCAGGCTTTCACCACATAGATTAGATCATACTTTAGCTGGTTACAAAAGTTGTTTCAATCGTTTTCTCCTGTTCTTTCCCTTTCGAAATAATCTGAAGATTTCTAACCCTGTTCTCTATTTTGACAACTTTGATACATATTGTATGTATATGTACAATTATGGCTCCCACTAGAATAGTTCGATGATCATGAATATAGGATTTCACATCTAATGCAAATTCCTGCTGCGCCAAGTTACTATACTAAATTTTATTCTTGGTTTTGCGATTATGTGGAATAGGTTTTTTCAGGCGCATCTTTTCCAACTCAGTCAGTTTCACTCTTTCCTTGTTATGGCAAGGTGCTGATATATTTGCCTGTTATTTAGCTCTATCGGCCTGACTAGGTTGATATGAACCAATCCCTCGAGAACAAATGGACTTGGTTATCCGCTTCTCGAGCTGTCACATGTCAAACGAAAGATGAGTGATCTGCCCAGTGGACTAAATGGTTAAGGTATTGGACTCTTTTATAATTATGATGCACGTTCAAAGCCATGCACGAATCCTATCTCTTTCCCCAAATTGGAGGGCATTTTTTTTTTCTAATTATAGTGATTTGAGATATTACTGTCAATAAATTCAGAGAACGTCGCTAGCTTTAGCTGTAGTCCAAGACATCCACTATCTTAAACCCAAAATTATATGTGAACCAAGCAAGACAGTACCTGTCTTGCAATGTATTTCAAAGTTATTTTAATTTTAAATTTAAATATTTTGATATGTTGATATCAACAAAAAATAAAAATTATTCTAATATTTTTCTAAATAAATAATACCTTAAATAACAATTTTAATCTTTCCAGAACATGTACACTTTGTGAGTTGGCTTGGCTGCCAGTGCATCAATCTAAATATGAAAAGTCCACTTTGTGGCATTTAAAATTCTGGTTGAAATTTAGCACTCTCTCACACACAATCCTGGCTTGGTCAAGCATAAAATGTATGGGATGTGAATACTCAAAATTAAATGATAATAATATAAAAAAAAAAATCAGACTATTCTTCAAAGATCCAGTCGGTTCACCTTGGCTTTAGGATAGAGTAATGATGTCTATGTAGCAGAAACAAAGTTTCCAAGCAAAGTTAAATCAGTCTTCCTGTTGTTTGCAATTTTACAAGTTAATATTCCTGAACCTGACTGTCAGGTTACTGTAAGGGATTCTGAGAAGCGAGCATTCAATAATATGCAGTCATGACAGAACTCATATCGAAACGTGTTTAGTGAAAAGGAAACTTGTTGAAGCTCAATTATTTGTTTTTGGGAGGGGAGGGGTAACAGCAAGGAGGAGCCAAAACTCACTTTTATTAGCACTAAAAGAATATTAATTACAAAATGTATATACAGGTATATATAATTAAAGCTCAACTCACATCTCAGATAAGAGATTGCTGATTTTCCGAAGCTCTTTAAGAGCTGTCATGGCTGTGACTTGTCCTTTGCCAACAAGAGCAGTTTTGGAGAAATTCTCCAACGAACCCGCCTGACCCCTCTCTTGCTGGAAAACAGACTCGATTACCTGAAACACAAACGATTAAGAAAAGTTCATCTTGAATGCCTAACAAAAAAACATATACCATATCACTATAGTTTAGCTTCGCTGATAAGTCAAGGCCAAGCTACTTCCTAGGATTCCCCAGCAACTTGAAAGCTTCATCAATTACATGTGAAGCACGGAGAAAATACTAGCACGTAGAGAAACCATGACCCCTCTCCCTGGCAGACTAAATACGTATTGAAGTAAATCAATCCATATATCAAGGCAATTTTCCACAACATATTGTACTTCTGTTTCATATTTTAACAACTTTCAGACTGTCTTAGAAGCATTATCTTTGAAAGAATTACCTGAATATGTTCAAGCATGGACTGTCCAAAGTTCCTCAAAGTACCCATCACATTCTGATCCGCGCTATCTCCTTTGCTACTGGCATATGAATTGCAAGATCCATTGACAGACGAAGATCCTGCTGAATTGATCTGATTACTGGCATCATTGCCAGGTTTTGTAGCCTCAAATGTGTTGCTTCCCTTTTCAGAAGTCTCCTCACCAGCAGTATTCCATCCTAACTTCCAAAACCATTGAAATTTACCTGAAAGTTTCCTCTCATTAGGACCTGCAACCTGTTTTCCAGCAGGCTCATTGTTGGTCCCAGAATTTAGAGACACGCCTTCAGGGGGATGGGAAACAGGAAGGGTTGGATCTTCCTGGAGAGCCACAGGTTGATCATTTTCATCAACAGACATATTTGAGGCAACACTACTCTTCTCAGAGTCATTTTCATGGTCATTACCACCACTAAGAGAACTAGATGGGTCTGAAAACACTGATGAATTTTCCTCACTGCCAGCATTTCCACTAAGACATCTCTCCTCAGTTGAGCAAGTGAAGCCATTGTTAACACTGTCTGGTCCCCCTTCCTCAACTTCTACAGTTTGATGATCCTTCTTGCCTGAATCTTCATGGCAATCTGATTTTCCAATATCTTCATCCACCCCAAGTTCATGTGATAAATCTTCTAACAAACTACGCCTAATAAATGACTTCTGAACCTTCTTCCCACTCCCTACTTTTACAGGCGCTGGTGCAGATTCTGTCCTAGATAGGGGCAATCTTACTTTTTCTGTCCACCGTTTTTTCTGGCTTGGTTTCAATTTCCCTAAATGATCGTGCTTGAGTTCTTCTGTCTCGTGCAAAACTCTCCATTTCTCCTCCCAATAACTATCAGGCACCACATTTAGAGGAGTTTTGGGGGAAATGGAATCAGATGACAATGCATGAGAATAACCTTTCACCACACTGTGGTTATAAATCCCATCAAACGGAGGAGACACGGAGGACATATTAGTATCCAATGCGAGTGCCTGTAACGACTTTGCCTTATCTATCAGTTTTATCAGATCTATATTCTCAGGAAAATTCAACAGTCTCTGGAGACAAGTAGTTGCGTGCTCAGTGGCAAGCAAGGAAGACCTCAAATGAAGAATCATCGAAACAGACATAGCCGGGATTAATGCTCCCCGAGGTGATCTAAAGATACGAAAGCCAGAGTCTGCATCATCTTCAGCACCTTTTTCTGATGTGACATTATTATCAGCTGCAAATATTTCATCCCATATTAACAAGAGGTTTTCAAGTGAAAATTCTCGTCCAAATAAAACCCGTAACCAGCGAAGTGCAAAATACTGAGGTTCAACACCCAGCTCAACAAGGTGGCTGTGTAAAGATGAATCAACAACAGACAGCATATGGTACAAAGCAGCAGAAGTTTCGATAACAGGGGGTAAGCCAGAATGAGAACCATGTGCAGGGGAGTGAGAGTAGAAGTCAACAATGGCGACTGAACCATGAGACCCACTCATCAATGCATCAAACATGCAGTAGGCATCATGTTCCATAAATTTCTCTGATATGACAATACCCAATTCACCTTCAGCCCCATAAGCATCAGTTAGTAATACAGTTGTCTGTATCTCGGGATCAAGCTCATTGAGAGACTTGACTTTGACAGCATTACCATGGGAGCCAATTTCATCCTCCATGGAATCTAACAATTTTTTAAAATCAAAGTTGTATGTAAGATCATTTTCCTGAAATCCTAAACCATCAAATTTATCTGTGAAATGGTCTTCATACTGCTTGCGCACTTCAGACAGATGCTCCACGTCAACATGAAGAACATATAGAAAAGGAGCCAAGAGTTCATGCATTCCTGCCAAGGAAAGTCAACAACCAGCAGGGAAACATTAATTTCCCTGTAAGGAAATACTGTACACATTGACGTGAGTGAATATAGGGAGAAAAAAATAGAGATTAATGATTAAAATGCTTGTCGAGTCAAATTAACAATATCGGATGAACAGCTTGAGGTTACAGGGTCGAACCAATGATTGAATATTGGTACAGCACAAAGAAGAATGCCATAAGGTTGATGGGAACATGACTTTCTTTCAATTTAATTTACCTTGTCTATAACCATACTCTGGATGTCTAAGGCACCACAATAACAAGATTCGTCTTAACATTCCTTGGCAGCCAGGTGTCTGGAAATAGCTACCATGTTCTGGATATAAACGTGACAGATCCTGGTCGAGTGTTTTTTCCAGTTCAGCATTCCGAAAGAAGCGACCCCAAGTGCTATCTGCAGGCAGCATTCGTATATCATCATTAATAGCAAGTAATTACAACATTTTCACGAGACATGTCACATACCAGAGTCACAATAAAATTATTTGAATGACACGTCAATGACAATGCAGATAAGATCGGCAATTGGCATAGATATACCCTAGTACAAGCAACAAGCTAACTTTCATCCATAAACTTGCATGGCGCAAACAAAATAGTTACCTGGGTTTTGTGAGAGTGGATTGTCAATTACAGGATCAGGTGAACTCCTTCCATCCTTTGACAAATGTGGATCAACTAAGAGCCGCCTTCTTAAACCAGCATACCTGACAAAGACAACCATTTTGATTTCTGTTAACAACAAACCACGTTGAAATCCAACTGGGGACTCCCTCCTAATTTGATTGACTTTTAACAACCAAAAAAACAACTGATCACAACCAATCCCCTACTATTTGATTCCATGGATCAAACCCTGAGAAAAAAATTGGGATTATATAATGATTTTCATAGATAATCAACTAGCTATCATCAGAATGGTAACATAACAAAAAAAAAAAAAAAGGAACCGTCTTTAAATTCTATGTCAGCTAAAACATAATTAAAAAAAAAAACAATAAAGTTAGCTTTCATTAACCAATATATAATAATATATAAATCCCAAAACTGACAGAAAAATAATAAATTATTCTCTTTTTCCGGGGGTAAAGAGGCAAAAACTTTACCTTCTTCTAGATTCAGCAGTCACTCTACGAAGATCATCAACACTAGAAGAGGAAGGAGAAGGCAAAATTCCAAGATCTATCCTCCATTGAACCCCTCTTAAATTCTCAAAACGACTCCGAATCCCCTCTCTAGCTGGCATTTCCTGCTCAATTGAAGCTGACCCCATGATTTTTTTACCAAATTTTCAAAAGACCCAGTTCCTTGAATCAACTCAAAACAGAAAACAAGCAAAACCCAAGAATTATTTTCCTTGGAAACCAATAAATTACAACATTTGTGTGGTTTATGCAATTATAAAAGAGACCCAGAAAAGAGGATGGTTTATATTTACAGAAAGATGAAAACCTTAAGCATAAATAGAAAGAGAGAGGTATTGAGAATTGAAAGGGAGAGAGTTTTGGGGTGTTGAAGTGGACGGGAATTCATTCCAAAATTGAAGAAGATAATGGGAGAGAGTTCATGCCTCTAAAGAGAGAGAGAGATGTTAATAGTTAAATAAAACAAATTTATTACTAGTAGTTATTTATTTTTATTATTATTATTTTAAGTTTTAAGGGAAAAACTGAAAAGGTGGATGTGGAAAATATATTAGTTACTTTTTATTTTTGGAATAATTGTATTATCAGTACACCGATTTTATATTTATTTTTAATAAAATACATAATTTATTTTTCATTTTATTATATTATTTTTTTAAAATCTCAATCAAGTATTTATAAAAAAAATCTCGATTTGATATACCATTATTTTTTATTGTTTCATTGCTTAACTAATTTTTTCAATGTGGTCTTGTCGTGACACTGTAAACACGTGATATTCACTTATTTAAATAAAAAAATATTTATTTTAGCTATATCGATAACCTATTTGTTTGTTTTAATTAAGTAAAAAAATAATGTTTAGTCTTTATGTAAATAACTTCTTGTTGACAAAAAGAGATTAGACCTAAAAAACTATTTTTATTTCAAATACTTTTATTTATTAGAAATAATCGTATTTTGGATGCTATGTCTACTAAGAAAATCCAATAAAAAGTTAAAGGAAATACTTTATTGGAACAGAAAAAAATAGAGTCATATTAAAAAAAACTAAGAGAAATATAAATTAAATATATTAATAATTTAATTACCCCCAATTCTTTTTAAAAAAAAATGAGTCATGCTGTCTATCCCCAGTGTATCCACCCCAAATGATTTTTTTAATAATATATAAATGGGAGTGCTTAAAAATGCTCCTAATAAAAAAAAATATTCTAAAACAATTCACGCTTGTATCTCCCAAAAACAAAATTAAACATGTAACAAATTAAGATTCATTAATATAAATAGGGATTAAAAAGTTCAGATTCGAATCTTACAAATATAATGATTACTTAAAATTTATATAATTATTAATTTAAAAGCTTAAGAAATTAATCAAAATACATATAAATTAATTTCAAATTCATGTTAATTAAAAAAAAAATAGACGAAGCTGAGGAAATTAGTCAGTGCACGAAGCGTGTTCTTCTGTGGTGGGCTACAACTTTGCTACGTTGCTCGATGGAAACTTCTCGGAGATTTAACACCATGTGCCAATAGAATGTTTGTCTTTAACCATTAAAGTTGAAATCGGCCACCCAATTATTATTCTCAATCAAATAAAAACTATAATATTAATAACTTTGTTTTATTATAGAAATAATAAAATAGGGAAAGAGACTGCAAGTTTAGTCTAAACAGAATGCAAGTAATAATAAAAATTAAATATTTTTATCATGGGAAATTAAGAATATTTGTGGGTGAAAAGAGAAGAGGCAATTTTCATATCTCTTATTTTTAATTTTAATTTTAGGACATAATATAATAAAAATAGTATGGATCTAAATGTAAATACGAGAAAGTTAAGGGTTCAAACTGGGAAATTAGCAAAAGATATTCTAAAGCCGTATCCTTTTTTTTTGACGTGGCCAAAAAGCGTGTTTGTTTTTTCAATAACAAGTTAATGGGGGGCTGAAAGTGAAATAAAAGCTGACTCGTATGTATATCTCCACACGACACGTCAGGCGCAGCTGTATTTGTTTTTTTCTTCTTAATAATCGTGGGTCCATTTTCCGTGCACCAGACATGATTTGTTTTTCTTTTATCAAGCTTTATATATTCATAGAGCAGAGACCTCAAAATAGTCCCTGACTTGTAGGTCTAATTTCAAATAGGTACTCTATCAACTTTCATTCTGATTAGGTCCTTGCTATATCAACAGGTTCTAAATCAAATCATTCTACTAATTCAAGATTAAATTATCAAGAAAACCAATTTATTAATTTAAGATGAAAATCTACGATATTTATCCCGTTAAAAATCAAAATATAAAAAAATAGATCATCACTTTAAAAATCAATAATATTTATATAATCAAAGGTCAAATTAGTAATTAATTTGTCAAAAAAACATCAATTCAGAATTGTTTTAAGAAATAAATCATTAACAAGATGAATTTAGAATAAGTCCCTAGACTCCTAATCTGGCAGCAATTGGGGAGGCTGTGAAAGGAAAACAAAAATTGAAAAGCCTGGCTGAGAAAAGCTGAAACATATCCACATTATAATTTATATCTAAATTAATTAAAATTTTGGATGCATCTTTACGGTGGGTGCTTTAGAAAGCCCTTGCGTGTGCATGGAGACAAGCCTCTCCCTCTCTTTTCCAAATTTATTTTTGTATGCTAGCTTCCAATTATTATTATTATTAATTATTATTATTATATTCACGTCCATATCGCATCATCCCCACCGCCTCTTTGATTCTGTTCAGTTTCTTCCTCGTAGAAAAAATAAACTAATTATTGCATGGTTCTTATCTCCTTATGTTGTCTAAATCTCTCTCTTTGTTTATTCATTTGCTAGCTTATAGTATCATTAAACATGGTAAAATTAGCTCGTGATGTGCATAAATTTACTCGGACATCTCGGTTATAAAAGATTAATCTTTTTATATATAAAAAAATAATATAATATTTTTTATATACACAAATATATTAAAATAACATTGTTTTAAATGAACTTGTTTATTTTTAGATGTGTATGTTCATGTAGGAGGATATATTTAGGGGATCTAAAGCATATGCTATACATGGTACCCAGATGGTGTGTGTGTGTGTGTAACACTCCATTGACTAAGCTAAATATGTATTTTCCTCTTCAGATGCAAGCGAATAAAGAAGGGATCGAGTGCAATGTTTCTTAATCGTTAATCAAGAAACGAAATATGAAAAAAAAAATTATTGTTTTTTTCAAGATTGTCCATGAATTTATTACAAGTTATAGCTATGGCTATCATATCAGTTGTCTCTCCAACTCCGAACACATTAATCACATTAATTTATGATGCCTAATAAATAAATCAGCGCAGTGAATATGCTCTGGCCAAAGGGAGCTAGGAAAATAATTACATTATTTGAACAAGTATTAATCACCATCACTTCGGTCACAAGCTAGGATAGTGATTAATGGGATATATAATTCAGATTTTTCTTTTTCTTTTTTGACCATGAAATCATAACTTTCTTGACGATAATGTTAATGGGTTCTGTGGCCAGGTCCCCATGAAATCATACTGCCTGGTTACATAATAAGTGTGTGTTTAGGAAGATTTTTCTTGAGATGCTAATTAGGTTTAGAGTTCTTGCAAATGAGTAAATTAAGCGCAATTAATTAGAACTTGATTTTTCAATTAATCTCTTGCTAGTTGTAAATTCTTTGTCCATTTAACTCTCCTAAAATAAGATTAATTTGATCGATTTTTTTAGGAAATAATTAAAGAAGTATAATAAAAGGTATATTACCCTACCTAATGCAGAATAATGAAGACAAAATTTCCCACCGACTATACATCTACCGAATGCATATGGTTCTCATGGAGTTGCTACCAGCCACGAGTGAAGAGATAGTGGAGCCCCAAGGTGGTTTAGGTTTCGATTCTCATGTTCTTGTTGTCCCCTAATTGGATTTTTTGAGTTAATGCTTTATTTTTTATTCTTTTTTAAAACACCCTTATTATACTTATTTACTTGTCATTTAACCCAAGTTTATAGGTCAACTCATATTTCAGGTGGTTTAAAGCCTGAATCAAACTAGATCTCAATAATTGATAAATAAATAAATAAATAAATTAGCATGATATAGTTAAGAACTCAAGTTGACCCATAACTTGATATCTCTTAAATTACATGGTCACATTGTTTTTTTATTTAAAAAAATTGAATTGACCCAAATTATATTCGATCAACTCACTTGCCTAACTAATGTCTTAGAACTTGTTCCGGGTCAACCCATTATGGGGTTTAAAAACCATCCATCCATCCATATATATATATATATACAGGGATGCATGCTATTGACACACCAACCCATTCCCACCAAATGCATCCGAAGGTCAACAACCAATGAGAAGTTCATCAAGGAGGTGTTTGTTGTGTGCAATTTCTCTACTCTCCAATTGAGTGTTGATGCTTCTAAATTGGGCGAATTAATATTGACGAGTTTTTGTTGTCGTATTTCTATCACATACTACATGGAAGGGTTGATCTTCTTGAGAGCTTCATTGGATGATAGTGTTAGACTGTACGATATTTAGATTTGGGGAATGATTTTCCACATGCTCTGTCTCATCTCGATGTTGATGTGAGCTCAGCTGTGGACCCCGGCCACCAAAAAGAAGAAGAAGAAACAAATGTGAAATGCTCCATTATGTCTTTGCTGGTGCGTGAGTTCTGTCATCGTAGCAACTTATGCGGTACATATTCTTTTTAATAACTTACGTGGTAAGAACAATATCAAATCATAGATACGTTTACCAGCTTAACTATTATGAATTCAAATTCTATAACTCTATTTCTCTTAATTATATTTAAGTATAGGATAGATCATGAATACGTGTAAGTTTCAAATAAATACCCGTTTGAAAGTGTGATTAAAATTGTTTTTAAAAATGATATCAAACAGGGTCTTAAAATACTATCACTAAAAAAATATTAATGAGCTATATAAAACTGTTTATATAGCATATAGAGATTTGTTTTTCATTCTATTATTTCATGTTAGAATCTGATAAAAAAAAAAGGCTCAAAGGGTAAGAAAGCTTGGATTTGGAGTGTAGGGAGCAAATTGAAAATTGGGTGATAATGGCCTGCTAGTAATACAATTAATTAGGTCTAAGTCTAATTAATTATATTTTAAGCAAGTTATGATCTTGTCATTATTATCATCATCATAGTTATCAGCATATCATCTTCTCCATCAACCTCACCATACAATCCAAAGGACTAAGCAACCTAAGATTTAATTTTAATTAATTTGTAGCCCCAAGAATTAGAAGATAGCTTGGCTGGTCAAACAAGGATTCTTCCATGTTTCTTTTCTTCAAATCTCATTATCTAGAACGACTTCAATTTGTAGCCACAAGATAGAAAATACAGCGACAAATTGCAATGGAAAAGACCTTTTCCTTGCATGAAACGAACCTTATTATTATTATTATTATGATGATGATGATAATTATTATTTAATCATTTGGAAACTCTATAGACAAATTGATATGAATAAGTATGCCTCTAAACTTTACATACATGTTAGTATAAAATATGATCTTTTTTTTTATATAAATATCAACTTAATATTAGCATAAATCAATTAGAAAACATTCTTTTTATTTCGCTAATTTTTATCTACAAACTCTTTGTCTATGTTTATTAGGAAACAAAGTAAAACTTCTTAATATACTTATAGAAATTGTTATCTCTAAGTTTAAGATTTTTTTGTATTATATTTTGGACAATTAATACCTTAAAAATAAGGATCTTCACGCCTCAAAACTTGTTCTTCAATACCTTATGACTTTAAATATCAATCAACCTTGTTGATCTTTATTTTTTTATATATATAAAACAATGTTATTTTGACTTATCTTTTTTTTTCTTACAAAAATATCATTTTGTTTTTTAAAAAAACTTGGAAAATATTATTTTAGATTGACCAGCCAGGTCTTTAACCAGGTCTGGCTTGCCATTGCCTGCATTGAACATGCATGATTCACCTTGTCTTCCTTTGCAAAATGCACAAATGAATCACTCTATCTCCATTATAATCTGATGCATGGATTAGCACAGCTCAGGTTAGCCTATCAAGAAACAAGCATGGCCACCCTGCATCAATTATGCTTCCCACGGCACCAAAAACGATGCCATGATAAGACTCTTGAAAGGACCTTTTGGTCATTTACTTGATCTCAATTATTTTAGTTCCTGTTTCGAGCTACTTTCAGCTTTCTTGGACATATATTTGCAATCGCAAGCCCTATTTGCTATTATTTTCTTTCACCGCAGGCAATATTTTTTAAAAAGACAGAACCCATAGAAAAGGGTTTTTGTAATAAATTGAGAACACTGATTTGTTTTCTCGTACGTTTGCAGTATTACAATTAACAAGCTGCTAAAATCTGGTTATTGCCCCGATTTTTTAATTATTATCGTACATGGTTTTTGGGGTTTTTCTTACGAGCTGTGTCGTGGTCTCAAATTTTCAATCCAGCCTGTCGCTCTTAGGGTTCATTTTCTATGTGGACTTGCAATAGCTAGAAGACAGAATTATATGTGCACCGCCGGCAATCGATTTCAGACCAAGAATTTTGAGGCTGGTGAGGGTCCACCACTAACCAGTAATGATCCACCACCCTGTAACTCTTGACTTCTCAGTTATAGCTGCCATTCAACTGTATGTCATTCAAGCATGCAAATCATGTAATAATATTTTGGAAATCCTTTAAGAAATGGATCTTTGTCGAGTCCCACCGACCATGCCATCAGGAGATGACTAGCTAGCTAGCATTGCTGATCATCTTTGAGAACGGCAGGTCTGTTGGAGCCTGGTAACTTCCAGACCTTTCTTCTGTCATGTTTTCTAATCCGACATGAATGGACTCAAATGAAATAGTAGCCCTTGATTCAAGACCATAGTTTTTTTTTAGGTTAAGGGGTCATCATGAATTATATGGACCGCCATTAACAACCTGATGAGGATTGATAGCAGACAAGAAGGAGAGAGCCATGATGTGGTGCACCGCAGCAAAAATATCATTTTTGATGATTTTATCGGCAAAACGCAACTTGTATTGTTTTTGTGGTTTTAAAAAAAATCATTTATTTACTCTTGTTTTGATTAATTAATTTATTTTTATATCGTTTTGATGCTTTATATTTATTTTTAGCCATTGATTGAGCTTCAAAGCATTCACCTTGTCATGATCAGCATAAGCCACGTTGACCACATGGAGGCTGGATCCAGCAATTCAAATCCATAAGAAGGCCCGATATCATACATCTGCAGAAAACGATTCAGCATACTTAAGCTTTTTCTTGAAACACTTTAATCAAGGCAGAGGTTAGAGATACCATCGTAGAGAAATTCAAATCTTTAGAGCTAACGTAGTTGAGTTGAAATATGAGCAATGAATATCGGGTAACACGTAAATAGATTGATATGGCAAATATATTGAGATGGAACAGCAGACATGGCAGCAACTGAAGCCAGGTTTCTAAAATAACCAATGTATAAGAAGACATGTCTTCACTGTCTCGATCTATTTCAGTGAATAAACACTAAAAAAAATAAATCATATGCACGAGTGGATCACGGTAGAGGATTTATTTTGCTCGGTATCTTCTCTAATCCTACAATTTTTTCCATTCACATTGAGCCAGTAGCAGCTCAATCAATGCTGATTTAGAACAAGTAGTGGATGTGTACATGTTGAGGATAGAACATCATAAATTCAAGGGTAATCAATTCCAGCAATCCGAGCGTCGAAGTCGGAATGATGTGAAACTCGCACAATTAATGTGTTTCGGTGAGACCATCTATAGTCAAAAGCTTAGTTGTTGAAGCATACAATTTTTTAGCAGGGTTCCATCATTTAGGTCTCGAAATCGTCGTTTTAGCCATAACTTTTGATTTCCAAGTCCGAATCAACTTCAATCAATTCCTACTTGCTTAAGATTTCTAGCAGTTTTGATTTCCGCAATTATTTCAGTTTTGCAATTTTTTTTTAATTTTTAGTAATTAGTCTCATTTTCTTGTCTAACAAGGATTAAGGTTAAGTTTTTTACTTTAAATATAAGTCTTTTGGTCGAGTTCAATCAGTTATTCAATAAAAAATTGAATTTTCTTCCGAGTTTCTCTTATTTCTGGAAGATTCAAGAGTATGACATTAATCATATTTTTTGTGTGTTTTCCACTTGGTCAAATACACTTATAATTTGAGCTTGAATCAAAATGCTGCAGAATAGATACACCTACTTTTATTGATCGAGGCAGAACTTCAACTGCTGTCCAACTTAAGTTTTGAGCTTGTCCATAATCTCTCCAATCCTTGAACATGAAAAGTCCACCATAGCAGATTAACTTTTCGATTGTTCCTTCACTTCAATCAGACTAAGGCCAGGCTCCTTCTTCAATCCGCTGCCCTTCAACGGCTTCCATACGCCTCCGCAACACCATCCCGCATTTCATCTGAAGCATACGAGTTCGATAACAAAACATATATAGGGTGATTTTGTCTCTGCCTGAAGTTTCAAAAGTTGTCTGGCTAAACATTTCCCAGTATCAATGGTTAGTGATTAGAGAATAATATAATTATATTTTAGAGTCTCATCTAACAGTTTAAGTTTCCATGTGAGATGTTTTTAATATGGTATCATAGCCTTGTTGACCAGTGATTACTGAGTTTGAATTTTATCATCTCCATTTTGTTTGATAAAAATCAAATACAAGGTAATGTGAGTTTGTGCAAGTTGCAAGTCAAAAAGCTTTCAATTAGAGAATAATATAAATTATATTATGGGACCCCGCCTAACAATTTAAGTTTTTAATGAGATGGTTCCTTAACATCAATGTCTCCACGCAACCGACATGGAGACAGAAAGCTACCTAAAACAAAAGGATCATGGCCAAAAGGAGATTTCTCATGTGTTCTTCTGCCTCTTTTAATCTTCCAGCTCGTCCCAGAAAATCAATGAGACCAGAAAAAAACCTCTATTTGAGGAGAAATATATAGTAAGTTTATTCCATAGAATTGAAAATAGACTCGCCCCTCATCCACCAGCTCTGCACGACTGAAAGCTAGCCTACAAACGTTACGAAATCCGGCTTTACTCCCTTCGTCTTCTTCTTCACGCAAAGCTCCATTGCCTTCCAGATGAAATCATGGTATTCCACGAAACAAGATTTCGATGCCCCATCTTGCTGAATATACCATTAGCCTTCACAATGCAACCGCATTTAGCATACATGTTTACAGGGGCATTATACCAGCGCACACATCTTGGTACAACCTTCCTAATCAAGCGACCATGAACCTACCTACTTTCCATCGCGTATCGACTCAAGCCTCACACTAGCTACATTCATTTAGAGAAACGAAGTACTACTCTAATTTTTTCCAGAAAATTAGAGTCGAGAAAAAAAAATGAACTCTTGAAAAATTATAGAATTCTGAGTTTGAAAAACACTTTTTAAAGTTTTTCAATACAAGTTTTTTAGTTTTTTTTAAAAAACTTAGAACAATATAGTTTTTATCTTTTATAAAGAATAGATTGTTGATAGAGGTGTTAGAAAAATCAGTTCATTTATATTATTTGACCCAATTCAATAGGTTAAAGTCGATAATATGGATTTAATAAATAAATATTATGAGTTAAGAACGAATTATGATTTTGTCTTCTCTCTTTAATCCTTTCCTTTCTCGCCTCCACATTCACAATTGTCTCTTTATTTTTAATCTTATTTTCTTTTTTATTCTTCACTTTCACATAAATTATCATTTGAACTAGTATGATTCAAAAATTATCTTATTATTAATACTTTAAAAAAAACTCTAGAGTTAACAATATAACTTTTCATACTATTTTTTATTTAATGAAATAAAATTTATTTTCTACAATTCAATAATCACAAATACAAAATATTAAGAATTTATTGTTTTTATAATAAAAAAAATAGTTGTATCTATGTTTCTCTTCAGTTAATCGAAGAACCTTCTCTACTTCTTCCAACTAATTTGAGTAGATTGTTATTATCAAATTCCCAATAAAAGCGGAAGAGTCGAGTTTTAAGCGTTATTGCTTGGCAATGCAAAATCCCTCTTCTCAGATCATCGCTCCTGTTACAAGTCCCCATCAAAGATCAAACCCAGAAAAGTAAATCTATCAGGAAAAAAAGAAACAGGGTCAAAACCAGAAGGGCTAATCATCATGAACTTCGCTTGAGCAAGCCCCTTTTCACACGCACGCATGCAATCATTAGGCACAAGTTTCGATTTTGAATGCAGCCCAACTGCCAAAAAGGGTTCTCCACTCCGTTCATAGCCAGAAATATATAATAGCTGACCATGAAACCAGATTCCTGCTTTGCTGCTGCTGCTGCTGCATGCAGAGTGAGAGTGGTGGAAACTCAAGCAGAGAAAAGTAGGTTTGTAAAAGTTTTGAAAGGTGTTTGATATTTTATTTCTTATTGCTTGATGAAACTTTCTTGACTATTTTATAACCTAAGCTTAATAAGATTTTTAATTATTGAAAAATAACTGATAAGAGTAGATCTAAACTGGGGTAGCAGATCAGAACTCAAAACTCAAGTCAGAAACAAGTTTTGCCCGGGTTGAGTTGCTACATTCAAGACTGTCTTTACCGTTATATAAATCGTCTTAATTTCAGACTTTACTTCTCCTTTTCCGTACGTGTATGATACTTCCTCTTTCTTCCTGCTTCTGCCTTTGCTGCTGGTTTCTGGCCAACCTTGATCCTCATCAGAGACCTAGCTTGTCTTATTCCCTTGATCTGATGAGATCAGTGGGAGATTGAGTAGCTATTGAATTTCATGGGCTGGTTTGGTTTTAATTTTGGGTCTTCAAAAAGTCTATGGCTTTTGCTTAATTAACCTTGTTGTATCTATTCGTTGGCCCGGTAGGGTTTGTGGTTTCAAACAGAGAGACCCACGCCCGGAAATTGATCTTAAATCGTGGAGAGTGAAGCTGTAGCCATGGCAGTCCAGGATGACAATGTATCCTGCGTCGATCCGTCTTCAACTATCCGAATAGGGAAGGATCTTTGATGTCGATATTTTTCATCAACACCCACTTCAAAGCTTAAGTAAATATATATAGTGTTTGTCCAAATAACAGGATAAATAAATATTTTATAGACTTTAATATTGTATTATATATTTTCTATATTATTTAATGTATTTTTAAATGAAAAGTAATTTTAAAAAAATAACTTAGATCACATTTCCAAACAAATACTAAGTGGGAGTTAATGAAAAAGTTTATTTAAGAAAAAAAACATTTAGAATTAATTCATCCGCCCTACGATCCAAGTTTTTTTAAAACAAAATAATTGAAATGTTTAATAAAAAGGAAACTAGTAATAGAAAAAAACTTGTTCGGCATGCTTGAAGGAGATGAACTCAATTTTTTAGCCTCCAATTCGGAAGCTTTTCAGTAAAATCATATCACTCAAAGATGGAGAGAAAGAGAAAACTACAGTCATTTCATGTGAAAAAAATAAAATAAAAATGATTCGATCTACGAACACTGATGACCCTCACTAGCAATTACCGACAAATTAAATCCTCGACTCTCGTTTTTATGATGGGCTTGAGATTTGGTTTCAATTCTGCCCTTAATCATAGGCTACCAAGTTCAAAAAAAATAAAAATAAAAATAAAAATAAATAGCACACCTCGACTTGTTTGTTGTGATTTTCTTGGTTATTTCCCGTGCTAAATTTTCAAATTAAAATTACAAAAAATAAAAAATAATAATAATTACAAAAGGTGATCTTCTCCTTGATCACCTAGCCCTCTTGTCCTTTTTTTTTGGCTAAAATTATAATGATAATACTACAAACTATATCGTTGAAGCCATGGCAAATCCGATTCCAGACACCTTGAGAGTCATTTTCTTTTTCCTTACTTCAAAAAATACAACACATAGAATCCCAAGAGCTCGAAATTGGAGACCAAACTCCCAAGCATCTAAGAAGATAATGAAGGCATCCATTGTTCATAAAAGAAAAGTTGGATTTGATCAGATGGGCCCGGATAATCATGCAGCAGATTCAATGCTGTGGTTATGCTTATGATTCATCGAATCCCAAAAGAGAAAAAGCAAATAAAATAGGAGATTATCGAGGATGATGATTTCGTTTGTAATCAATTAACCAAAACAAGAAAGAAAGTCTGAAACCTTTTGCCCCCTTGACAACTATTTCTGTTCCCCTTTTTATCAGAAAACCGTGTGATGGTCTTTATCACCAATGCATCCAAGCATCTCACCCACTTGCTCGTCCGGTTGTGTAGAGAGCATCAAATGCTCGTATTCATGGCACTATGAAGCGTTTCGACATTGTTTTTCAATGCAATTTATATTCATAATTATTAGACGAGGCTTCGATCGACTCAATTTAACTCGAATTAACTAAGTTCGTGACTCTTTTTATCTCAAAAACCTAGATTTTGCATTCGAGGTCCTTGTTCCCTTCATTTGCGTCCGAGTTCAAGCCAATCTGTGCGTACTTATCACCTCTGCAGTTTCTTACTTGTTCATTTGACTTGCAGAGTGTTCAATGAATCTAAAAATAAGTTGTGATACGTGAAAGCTGACCGGATACTTCGGTTATCAAATGAAAAAACCTAAATGTTTTATGAACAAAAGATGTAGGTGAGAGGCAATCTTATGTTGCTTGACCGTAAGTATTCTAAGCTTTGATATAAAATGTATTTAAAATTCCTTATATACAAGAATACACAGGATCCAATTGACCCAAAATGCCATAACTTTTGTCCATCTCTCCAGACCCACCTCATGATCATAGCACTTCGAATTCCAAGCATCCATGATAATCAATGTTTATTTCCCCTTGGACTACACATGCGCCTAGCTTTTCCACGGCTAGGAAAAAGGTTATTTCTTTGGGAAATGAGTGAAAGCACGCATCGCTATTGTTTTACCTCGATGGGCAGGAATACATGTGAAATAAAATAAAAAATAAAAGGAAAATGTTTAGCTACATTAAATTAAATTAAATTATTTACTATATTCATTTTAGTGTTTATCCACTTCAATTTATTTGGAATCAAGAAATAATTAGTAAATTAGGCGTGTCATGATATTTTTTTTTGATATAAACCACACGGTGTCCCAGATGCTGGTCTAGATTAATTCATGTTCATACTGAGTTGGTCCCGAAGGGATGAAAGTGTTCCCCAAATAGCCGACTTCATACAAAAAAAAGATTGAAACTCTGACCTTTTTTAAAAGATAAGAGTGTCCTCACCACTCACGTTTCATGATATTAAAAAGAAATATTGAAGGTGTCATTAAACATATAGTTAAATATGCCGAGATACTTGTCATATCATGAAATAATTATAATAATATATGTGGAATCTTTTCCAGCCAAGTCCCTACTCAAATCACATGCGTTGTACAAGCATCACGACAGCTCGGGTAGGGGCAGCCCTCACATGTGCTCAACGGTTCGAGACCTCCAAAACTTTATTATCCAAAGATAGAGACCCAAGTTACAATATCAAACAAAAAAAATAACAATTTAAAATTGTATTGAAATATATATCAGAATAATATAAATTATATTTTGATATCTCAGAGTTTAAGTTTTTAGATGAAATTATTCTTTGTTATCCTATCCGCGTCCAATAATGTTATGAATATCAATAAATATAGTGATGTTATTATCCTGTTGAAGAACACGTCATTGATAGTCAATTTGGCAAATTGAGAAAGAGACTCACGTCTTTGTTATTATCCTTGATCAGTCATTCTCAGGAGCAAATGGGACAGCTGAATCATAGAGGGGTGGGGAGGAAATTAAAATTGTGGTTAGGTTAAGAGGGAAACACAACTTTACTGAGCTTTTCTTCTTTCTTTTTTTTAATTAATCTTACCCTCTTTAATTCTTTTTGACTGATGATGAGCTTTGAATTGTTCACTTCGTTATGTTATGTCAAACACGTTTTGAAAGTGGTTTTTTTATTTTAAAATAGTTTTTATTTTAAATTATTTTAATACATTAATATTAAAATTAATTTTAAAAAACAAATGTTCGTATTTTCCTGCCGACCTTAAATATCTTCCTTGACATTTGCGTTGCTCTATCTTTCCGTGATCTCTATTTGGTTTTTTTCTACCACCTTTTGACACCACTTTGACCAAACTCGACGAGTCATGTGGAGGAAAAGAATGTTGTCGTGGGAATTCTTGTCGAATTGGATCCCAATTATCCATGGAATATTTTGTAATTATTTTATGGTCACGAGAACATGTAATAAAATTTAGAATTAAAATAGATGTCCTGGTTTGAGAAGGTTTGGATTTCATTTGCAGTTTTTTTTTAATTCTTTAAAATTAAAATATTTCGGGAAAACCTTGTTTTTTTGTAAAAAAAAAAAAACAATGTACATATTAGTTTCTAGAAAAATAGATAATAACTCATTATTAAATAATATAATCCAGGATGATAAATATATAAAATAAAACTCTCAACCTCAAATCTTTACCTACACTCTCAATTCCAGCAAAATCTCAAACAATCCTAAAAACATTTTTTTGACCGCGGATAAATATGATTGAAGTTGTTTTTAAAAGTGATTTTTGTTCAAAAATATATTAAAATTATTTTAAAAAAAACATTTGACATTAACATGTAAAAATAATATAATTAGAGCTTGAGACTGTTTTGTAGTTTATATTTCCAAGTCAGTTTTAAGACTATATTTTACTTGAGAAATACATTCTATTAATATCTTTTAATAATTTTGATACACTACTATATAAAAAATATAAATCTAAAATATTGTAATATATTTTTAAAAAAATGCATGAATTGGGAATCAGTGGGTTTCAGTAATTGTATTTCTTGTCCGGAACTTTAAAGGCAGTCCATCATGCAGGAAAGAGCCTTTGCACCAACAGACAAATTGACTTTTCCAGCCAGCATATTATGTCTCAAAAATTATCAAATTGATCAGTCAATTGCAATATATACAAATTATTATGATTTTTTTTTTGTATTTACATGGTTATTCGAGACGGCTTATGCATATCTTGACTAATTTCACGAACTTTTAAGTCAAGGATCATATAAATCTCCAGTAACTATTATATTAGTAATCACAAGACTCCAACTTGAAACTAGTTAGAGAAAAAAACCCATAAATTTAAAGCTTGTATCACTAGACCACCTCCTATATAGTTAATATTTTGATCAAATACAATATCGTTGGACCATACTATACTGGCGCACAATTCTTCTACAACAAGGGTTAAATTGCTACAATTAAGTTTTTATTTTTTATTTTTATGGGTTTTAATTATGAAAAATATAAATATTTTTGACATTTATTTCCATTATTACAAATAATATATTTTAAAAAAAATATCAATTTAATATTATTTTTTTGGATGTGTGGAAACTCACTTCTCGGAAAGCGTATTTTGTGGCTCCAGGTGAGCAAGTAAAACTCTGGTTATTCCAGATTTTTATAAAAGATGCACGTCTTAACTCAAACTTGATATCTACCGTGCATATCATATATTATAAACTCTTTACCATCATGTTATGCTTTACAAGAACAATTTAATATAATTTTTTCAGGTAAAAAATACTTTTAAAAACACAGAAATAAACTATTAAATTAGCTTGTAAAAGAATCATTGGCATGAGCATGATGCTTGCATGATGCAGCATTGGGGAGCACTTTTCCTCCCTCCGTCCCTCCATTGAACAATCAAGATGTGGAAGCTTGAAAAAGACTATTAATTAGGCACTCAAGGAGGGTCACCTTAAAAGTAAGGGTCCATGCCCGTACACCCAGAAGGGATACTCATTTTTTTTTTTAATTTAATAACCCTCTTCAATTGTAAGAGTTTTGAGCTTTCGGTTGCCTGCGCCAATCAAGGAAGCCGATCAATTATTTGTTTATTTTATTAAATAACACTCTTGTGAATATAATATATTTTGATTAATGTCAAACATTAAAGAAAAAACATTTTTCAAACATGTCCAATATAAGTCAATAAATCATGTAAATATCATATTATCTCTTAAAAATCATATAAAAAAGATTATTATTACAAGAAAATGACAATATTTTTTTTTATTACCGTGAATATCCAAACCCTATTTTATCCCAATTTCTTAAAAATATCTTACCCGTGAAATTCGATTAAAAAAATCATCTTCCATTAAATATAAAATATGATTTGAAAATTTATTGACCACTCTAAACTTAGACTAATAAAATGTTTCCATTTGAGTATACAATAATTTTCTTATGATAAAGCAGATCCGGGTTTCAATGACTCTAAATTTGATTATTACATGTTACATGAAAAATCAATATTAATTGTCTGATTTAAAATGTAATTGAAGTTGTTTTTAAAAATATTTTTTGTTTAAAAACACATCAAAATAATATTTTTTATTATTTTAAAATTATTTTTAACGTTAACATATGAAAATAATATAAAAACATCAATTTTTTAATTTAAACTAAAAATTAATGATAATTTTTTTTTTAAATACTTTTGAAATGCAATATCAAATTAAGTATAAATAGTTTAAGTATTTTTTAAAAACTTTTTTTCTCATCCCATGCAATAAATAGCTTCATGTTTTGTGGTAGATGAGAATTAAATTGATGCACGTAAATTTTGGCACGACGTGCTTGGAGATTGTTGAATAATAAATCCCTGGGATTTTTATTTTTTATTTAAATTAAATCCCTTCTTAGGTGCTGTTATGTCATAATCATTAAGATTGAAGGTTATTCTTGTCATTGTACAGAAACACCCGTGACAGGGTGCGCGCCAATCCTCTCTCCCCTCCTTTCCCATCTCAGATAAATAAATAAAGAAAGAAAAATGCTATTAAAAAAAGATATAACATTTATTGATTCGCAATGAAATATAATATTCGACTCCAAATCCAATAAGAATATTTATAAAATAAACGGTAAGAAAATAATAATATGGATAATTTATGTTATTATTTCATTAATTTTATAAATTAATTCTTCTCATGTCTTACATTAAAAATATCTAAAAATAAATTTGATATTCTTTAAATAAAAAAAATAACTTAAACATAAAAAATAAGTACACCTTCGAATATAATTTTTTTCCTAGTTTACATATAGATATTTTTTTTCCTCCTATTATTTTTATTTTTAGAATATGGTGTAAAACTAAAGCCACTTTCTTGGAATTGCAAGAATTTCCTTTTTCACTACCTAGCTTGATCCATAAGTTGAGAATAGGATACTCTTAGCAAACAATTGATTCCCAATAATGTTTTTTTTTAAATCAAGAAATAAACCCTATTACTCTAGGTATATAATGTTTTAAGCCTTAAAAAGAAAATAAAATCCCTTGAATTTATTGTTTTTCCATCTATATTTAAAGAACCATTTGTATGTATAGATATTTTAACTTAAAGTTCTTATACCTTGTGGCATATAAAATAGTCATAATTTATTTATTTTTTAAATATATAGTTTCTTTAATTAAAGATATAAAAATGGATCGGAGAATATCTTAACTGTTAAAAAATAATTTCTTGCATCATTTTATTATTAGGATTTGGAGAAGTGTTTTTTTTTCTTGCTGAAAGAAATTCTTGTGGCACAGTATTAATTAATTTAATAACAAGTGTATACGTCAGCCCATCATCTTCGGTTCCTTGTCTGTAAATCAGTGATCTCTCTTTATGATTATCAATTAATTAATTAATTAATATATAAAAAACCTGACAACCTCACTCTCTATCAAGTATCAACTCCCTCCTTCCCTCTCCCTTCCTCGCAGCTTAAGCCTTACACAGACTCCTATCTCCTTTGCTAAGGAATGCAAATGCAAATGGCAATGATCAGCAGCAACTAAAGCTGTGCTTGCTTTTGCTATCTGAATGTGAAGTTATTTGCTTTTCTTCTTCTTTGTGAGTAAAGATATCAACTTTCGGGGTTGTTATATTTTGTGGGATCTTTCTTTAGTGTCCCAAAAAATGTAGATTCTTTGCTTGTTTAAGTTCTTGATAGATTTGATTTTCTCGCTGCAGATTTAGTTGCTGAAGCTTGCTTTATTTGGTTTGGTTTGTGTTGGTTAATGTAAATAGAGAGTGAGAGAGAGGGACAGCTGTCTGTTACTGTACTTTGAGCAAATTAGCTTTTTCCTCTGTATTTGGTTAAGTGATATTAGTTCATGTTTAGCTTCGTGGTGATTCGTTAGTGTTCAAGCTTGTGACTTACTACTTGGGGCAATCAAAAACTGCTGATTTCGTTTTTTGAAACTCTAGTTTGTCTTATTTTAGAGGTGGTTGGTGCAAATAATCTGATCTCTTATAGAGAATGTTTTACTGTTTTTTTAATGGGTTTTTTCTGTGATTTTTAAGCACTATTTTTTCGAGTTTAAAGTTTTTGAAGTGGTTGAGATTTGGTTTGTTTTTATCTAACTAACTACTTAATCAATTATTTTGATGAAGAAAACTTATTATACTTCCAAGTATTATTTTATTTTCTTCGGCAAAAAAAAGAAATAAAAAAAAGAAACTGGGCTGTCATGTTTTTTTTTTTAGATTTTAAGTTTATTGTGTTACAATATGGAGCTGACTGGTTTTTGATTGTGATGGATGGTGCAGGTACTGTGGGGGATAACAGGAGTTGGCACTTGGTTAGTGAAAATGAGGGTGGTGGAGTTTTGGTGTACAATTCTTGTCTTATTCGCTTTGCTGATAAACGGGAAGGCAGAGGTTTATATTGTGACCATGGTGGGAGAGCCTGTCATAAGTTATACAGGAGGCATCCCTGGTTTTGAAGCCACCGCTGTGGAATCTGATGAGAAGCTTGACGCCACCAGGTAGGTACTTGCGACTTGCAAGTTTCTCTGCGTTTGAATGCCTGTGGCTTTGTTGAACGAATCCTTTATGCTGACAAATGTGTTTTCTGGTCTAAACATCCTATTCAAATGGCTATTCGGAACTTCAGTTTAACGGTTGTTTTTCAAATGATCATAATGTGTTAGATGTGAGTGACCATGTACTTCTTCATGCTCGCAATTTGATATGGATAGTAAAGGTTGACAAGTCATCCCTCTTTACTGGTCGTAGGCTGTTAGTAATGAACACCTTGGAGGAAGG